>BJFM01001967.1:115429-129204 GCA_016586285.1 Arothron firmamentum | reverse complement strand
GGTAGTGAGGGGGTGCCAGAAAGGGAGGCAAACGCCTTTGAGCGAGAGTAGATCTGCAGTGTTTAAACTCACCCAAGTCTCTAATTGAAGTATGCCCCTGGGGCTGTCAGCGCTGCTCCGCGGTGTGAAATCCAGCATACAGATCTATTAATGTTGCTGCTTTGTCTAAACGAGTGTGGAAAAGCTCTGATCTGAGTACCAGATTTTCTCGTCAAAATTGATTTCCAGGCTTCGCACCTGCTGGCAAATTGTCCTGCGTGTGAGACGCTTATGAACGGTCAGAACGGCTTCAGAGCAGACCATTGCAACCTCGGCTGTGCGAATGGGACATCATGCTTGTTTGTGGTCGCTTTAACAGAGTTTCACTGTGCTTCTGACGGAGCAGGAGTATCAGATTAGCGTTCCCTAAGCTTCCTCCATATTTCCTTCTTAAGGAACCCCCCTGTTATAGGTTAATGAATAAAAGTCACAATATCAGAATAAATCTTTGCTGCAAATTCTCCCCTCCGCTGACATTATTAATAGATTCGGGAGAAGAATGGAGGGGAGGATTAATCTTTAAGGTGATGGATGGACTCTGCTTGCCTTCCCATGCTCCTGCACGGAGGTCATTGTGATAAGAAGGTACATTTTGGGCTTCCGCTGTACCAAAGGTCAGCATATCTGCTTCCAGGTGCCTCTCAGAGTTCCGCTCTGACTGCCAGGAGCGGAGCTGCTCTTCCCGATTGCACAGGACCTCTGAACTCAAGCTCCCTGCTTACTGTTACTCTGAATCCTGTCTCTCTCCCGCTCTCTGTGTCCCTGGCTGAGTCGGGCCAGCGGAGGTGAGTGATGGCTCATCTGCAGCGTGGGGCGGCGCCGTACAGTGTTGCACCATGTACTGACAGTGGCTATAACGGTGGGGTCACACATGGATAATGGTCAGGTCAGATGAGCCGCTGGTTGTTAGGAAGCGCGGGGTCAGAGGGCTCATCCTTCCCGTTGGGTCGCGCTCAGTCAGGAACACGAACGGCCGTGGGTTCCTGACAGTTATAAAATGCATCCTGTGCTTCTACTTAAAGGAATAATTACATTCATGCTTGATGTTCTGGAGCTTTATTGGCACTTTCGAGATTGTATTACCCATTTGTGTTTTTGCTGACTCTATGTCATGAATTTAATTCCTGGCTGTGTTTATGTTTCATTCCATTTTCATGATGGGACTTTATCCCACCCCTGCTGCAGGCCTAATCTGAGCAGGATGTGTTGTTTTCTCTGGCTTGAGCCCCCCGGTTGGTTCATTGTGGGAGACAGACATTTACCTTGAAATTGTGCTTTACAATAAACTCAGCAATGGATTCATTTACAGGTTCAGATGGGCCTTTTCTTTTTAAACCAGTAGACCAGGCACTGTAACATCAGGATCGATTGAGACTTAATTCACATTAGTTTAATGCTCACTAACTTCTAAAGGCGAGGCAAGTCTGCACTAAATTATCCATTCCTCCCGCACACCCTTTCCTCACTCATTTCCTATTCCGCTCACAGTAAAGGCAGGTTAAGTTGCTGGTTAACAACCAAAGTGTTGCATGCGTGCCACAGATTTATTTTTCCTGATTGCCTGTAAAATTCTGCTTATGTGTGACTCCAGTGACTCCCTCAGAGAGTTTTAATAAACTCCCCTGGGATACAACCCTCTGCTCTGTGGACCAACCAAGGCCCTTGGCCCTTGAGTAGAATACACACACACACACACACACACACACACACACGCACACATGCGTGTCTTTTTTGTAATTTTTTCCCCTTTTTTTCAGTCTAAAAGCTTTCCCCCCACTGCCCCTTTCTATAACACATGCTAATGAGATGCTTTGTAAGGGTGTTAATTAGCAAGCAAGCCGCTGATTGCTGTGCTTGTTTGTGTTGGTTTTGTGTGTGTGTGTGTGTGTGTGTGTGTGTGTGTGTGTGTGTGTGTGTGTGTGTGTGTGTGTGTGTGTGTGTGTGTGTGTGTGTGTGTGTGTCGGAGGCGTATTAATATGATGGTGTACCACGGAGGAGTGTTCTGTCAGGGTCTGCTCTGGAACCAATTAGGCTAAAGCTCAGTGTCCACCGAGGATGCTGGGAGGGAAAGAAAAAAAAAAGCCTGCTGCTTGCAATGTCAAACAGCAACATTAACACGGGCCAGAGAGACGAGACGGCTGGACGGAGGACTAGGAAGCAACGGTCACTCCTACGGGCCGAAGGGAGAGAAGCTACATTTAAAAAGCCGTGCTCAAGATGTGTAAACGTTAAATGTTAAAGGCGAAGATAACACAGATAAGCCTGGAAAACGGGACAAAAAGTTCTGAGGGAGAAGCTTTTTTTTGGCACGCACACTCCGCATTTACACCGAATCACACTTGTTCGCCCAGAATAAAAATGTCGTCCGTGTGTGGATGCACGTGTGCCTGGTTTGTGCGACATGCAACCTCCTGCGTCAGCCTGACAGCCCCAGCGCCCCGCCGGCCACCGTGCCACGCCACGCTCCTCACGCTGAGGCCAACGGGAAGTGACACATGTGAAATGCTGACCTGGTGTGTTGTAGTCCCCTCCAGGGCCCCGGGATGCTGCTCTTTTAGTCGTTCTTTCTCGCTCTCTTTTCACCTTTTTTTGTTCTCTCCCAGAAAGGATTGATACTTTTTCAGCCCTTTCTGGTGAGCTGGTCCTTTTTCTGTCCGGTTGATCACAGTTTTCCAAACCTTGTAGGTTTGGAAAAAAATCAGCTTGTTTGAACAATCTTAGAAACAACCGAGTGGTAAAGCTCAGCTAAATCCATGCGAGATCTGTTCTGTGTGCCCAGACTGCAGCAGCATTCCACCTCCCCACCCTCCCAATCATGTCTCCAATGCCTCCACAGACTTACACAGGAAGTGGAGACTTCCTCTGATTTCCTGGTTGAAGTGTTGCCCAAATTGGCTTGTTTTCTTGCATATTAGCCGCGCTCCTTGGCCACTCTTAGGAGGCCCTCCCATCTCTCTTTTTTTTTTACTTATCATTGACTCTGCGGAAATGCCGAAACAATCCCGGAGAAGTCTCCGCAGACTTGGGGGAGTGGCGAGGGTGGCTGGAGTGAAAGTGAAATTGCACTCTGTAAATTTGACAAGTTGACCCCCTTTTTTTTTTAGGCATATTTGTCAAACTGTTTGAGGCCGTACGGAGCTCAGCAACTACAAGGGGATTTACTGTAGTACACCACTGAGGATTCCTTTACATTGCAAAGGTGACAGTTACAATGCAGCTGGAGGGAACACTAAAGGAGGATTTGTGCACTATAAACTATTGTATAAACGTGTAAGTGTACATAAAAGTAATACCCTGAGGTTTTACAGTAGTAAGCTTTTTGTGTTTGTGTGCATATGATTGTGCATCTATGCATTACACAACTCCGCACACATGCGCGCACGTACTGTACATGTGTGCACATTGTCCATTCACTTGGTGTGTATTTAAATGCTTGATTATGCATTTTGCATAGCTCTGGGACGCGCATCACTCTTCCCAGACTGCTAATAAAGTGACCAGGGAGATGAAGGCACCTAAATGAATCCTGAAATGCCTGCCTTGCATTCCGCACTCCCTCACTCTCCCTCACCGCTCTGCTTAGTTATTCCAGCCCGCCGTGAAAGGTTGCGCTCGCCGTTCCTCCTTTTGTCTGTCTAATACAGCCAGGTGCTCCGTCTCCTGAAGAGGTGTGGCCTTGCTCCTAATTGCCCGGGCCACGGTGAACTATGGGCAACGGCTCTGTGTGAAGGAGCACCGAAAAGGAATAATTTTGAATAAATCACGTAGTTAGCCGAGTGGTATTTTCTGCTAAATAAGCAGTTCCGCAGTCGTCTCATGCGAAGGTGCGAGTGTTAGAATGATGGGTCACTTGCCATAGGTCATGTTGGGGAGGATTTAAGTGATTTAAATGATGCCACTGCCACTGAAGGCGACAGGTTGAGGAAGGATGTGTAAGATAGCCCCTCTTTGTTGTTTGAACCTGACAGGCTCTCATCCCTCACTCTTTCAGTGCCTTCTCTGAAGGAGGGCCCATAGCCCTGGGACGAGGACTTCTCATGATGAGAGGGGTGAGAGGTTCTCGCATCTCTTTCGCTCCTTCTCTCGGTCTCTCTCTCCCTCAGCCGGCAGAGGATGTTTTTATTGAAGTCGGAGAAGTGCTGACCGCAGGAAGACAAGTGCAGCGTGCACCGTAATGCTTTAAATCAGGCAATGAGCCAGTTATGAGATGTTAGGCTGCAGCCAAATACACTTGAGCTGCATCGATGTCCGCCAAACACGCAGCTGTGGATGGGTAAATGCACGCAATGGTCTGGCTGTAGCATTTATCCAGCGTTACCCCCGACTCTCTCAGCACAGCTTGAAATTAGCAAAGGCTCTGTGACCCCGCAGTAAAGTTCAGATGAGACGCAAAAGGCTAATTAGTTGTAATTCTGTGTTTGATGTCTCCCTGTGTGTTTTAATCTGTGTGACGATGTCCCTTGTCTCATCTTTCATTACGCACTACGAGTACGCAGACATGAACTTAATTAGCGAGCGAGCCAGCGTGCGTGCGTGCGTGCGCACACGCACATACATGCGGTGTCCTACATGTCTCACATGTGAGCAAAAGGATAGTGTGCACTAATGCAGCCTGTTGTCAGTTTGTGTTTGTTGCGTGAAGGGCAGAGGGATAGTCGGCTAACGAAAAGCCGAGCGTGTCACAACAAGTCAACAGCTTCAACGTCCTGCGCGTCCCGACACTATAAGTCACATATTTCAATGTCAGACCCATGGAAAAAACAGTCAGATAGCTTTTGATGGCTAAATTGTCTGTCTGAAAGAACATTGTTGATGTTCATAAAAGGGTTCATAGATTCCCGGAACCTGCTTGTAACGCTATTTAATGCTATTCGAGGCTTAAATGATTATAGAACATATTGCTTTTTCAGCTCTCACTAAGAGAATCTATAATGGATTTAATTGAATTCATTTAATTTCCATAGCTTATATGTAGCGTTTTTGTTAAACAGTGTGACTCTGTCTGCCTTGTGTTGTGTTTATCCTCTGCAGTCAACCTCCATGGAATTAAAAGTGTTGAACTGCTCCAGGCATTAAAACAGTCCTGCCCCAGGCCCTGCTATCATTAGTTTGAGGGTGGGTGTGTGTGTGTGTGTGTGTGTGTGTGTGTGTGTGTGTGTGTGTGTGTGTGTGTGTGTGTGTGTGTTGTGTGTTCTTTTACGTGCAACATACTGTGTATCAAAATACACGTTCTACTAGCAAAGTGAGGACATTTTTGGGAAGTGAGGACATTATGGCTGGTCCTCACAACGTTAGGGACTCTGTTAGGGTTAAGACATAGTTTTAAGGTTGGGGTTAGGATTGAGTTTAGGGTTATGTGAGGGTTAGGGTAAGGCCTGGGGAATACATTATACCTATGAAAGTCCTCACCAAGATAGAAGTACAAGTGTGTGTGTGTGTGTGTATTTGAATGTGCTTTGACACAGAGTTAACACTGGTTTACAGCTTAATCAGTCTGTGTAACTAAATGCATATTTATCAAAGAAATTCATGCTCAAAAAAATCAGACCTCAGCCCATACATCATTATTAGTTTCTCTCTCACACACTCACACACACACACACACACACACACACACACACACACACACACACACGGGGTGAGAGAGAGAGAGGGATCCACATTTCATTAGAGGGGCAGATTGGGGCAGCAGTAGATTAAAAACAACATGTGTTTTTACAGGTCCATAAATCAAGCGAGGGACGAGGGGGATTCATTTAGAGAATGCCACGGTTGTGGCATAGTTGCCCTCACGTGACTAATGCTTAACAGCCATACTTTGATACACTGCCTTTTTATTAGTTTCATTCTCTCCTGCCGCCTCATATCAGTGATTATCTCTCAGCTGGCATTTGACTTGCAGAGCAGGCTGGGTGTTTTGTTCACTTTAGTTCAACCTTTGGATGATGAAGCAGCCTCCTCATCCAGCCTGTGATTAACCTCACATATTGGGCCTGCAGAACAATACGACCTGCATAATGCATATTAATCCTGTGCAACTTAAGGCCTGGTTTTGATTATTTTCTGTCTGATGGCTGGATGAAGGATTAACACTCCTGTGGTTTTAATGATGTGCTTATAAAACACAATGTTGACCACTTAAAGCACGAATGCAAAGTCACACACCTGCACGTGTGTTGCTCTGTGCAGCTCGCTGTCTTTAAGCGTCCGTGTTTGTGTGTAATCCCCAGTTCTCAGGGGTTTCTGTGCCTCAGTGCTGGTCTCGGGCCGGGGAGCAGGTGTAATTTCCCCTGCACTAAAACCCCCAAACAAGTGCCGCCAGGGGAGAGAGGAGCATATTACAGGTTCAAGCGGCTCTGCTCCCATGGACCACGGAGAGCTGCAGGCTTGCCTGACCTGTGACCAGGCACAGCCCCTCTGCTCGGACTTGTGGTTGTGTTTAGGGAGCCTCAGAGGTGTCGGAGCTGCCTTGGTGTGTATCTTTCATGGTGTAAAGCCTTTATTAGGGTACAGATCTGCTTTGGGGGCCGCAGGGCAATAATTTCACATAAAATAAGTGTGTGTGTGTGTGTGTGTGTGTGTGTGTTACAACTTTTAGATAACATGCTCTGTAGTGGCGGGTTAGAAGGTGAACAGGTTGGGTAAATATATCAAATAACTTTAATAACACCCTCCATAAACCAGTGCACAGTTTTACATTGAGTCCATGAGTCGCGGCAGGATTCTAATGTCTGCTGACCACGGTGAATCAGTGATTAATTGTTCCGAGGGCCGAATGATCTAACGTCTGGAATGTTAGTGGGCTTTTTGGTTCCACCAGTGCTGTCATGATGGTCTGGGTTAATTTTTCTGAATGGACAGTTAACTTTTAAGCACTGTAACTGCCTGTCCTGAACAACGAATACAGTCATATTTTAGCAAATATAATGACGCACGGCCGTCACGCTAAAATTCAGTGTGTGAAGAGAGCAGACAGCCCCTTGTAAGGAAAGATACACTGATTAAATTGCCTTTGAGCCAATTCTTACAATAATTCTTCAGGACCTGCTCTATGTGACCCAGCTCAGTGGTAAGTCTGAAGTCTACCCGTGATGAACTGCTGAAGGTCATGTGATACAATGGTTCTGTTTGCAGCTTCGTTGGCCAGCTGATTTTGACCAGCTCACCTCTTTGTGGGTCTTGGTCTGATTATTTTGGTTGTCGGAGTGAGACAAACGTTGCTCTTGCATCATCATCCAGTGAGGATGTTGGTATGTTGCTTATGTCTTGTTTTGAGTTTTTGCGGTCACTTGGAGAAACAGGAAGCACCAGGAGAAAATGTCTGAGATATCATTCATCCTCAGTTGATTGTGCTTTGAGCATTTCTTCACCATCATTTACCACCATCATCTGTAGAAAGAGCAACTCCAGGACAGGTAATTTGACAGGCTCCGGCCATTCCTGCAGTGCGTGGCGGTGAACAGTGCTAATTGAAGCCTCTCCTCTCACCTCTGAAGGGCACGGCTGTCTGTTCATATAACATCATGATGAATTAGCTGAAATAAAGCACAGATATGAGTGATGAGCTGCTGTCCGTGTATGTTGGTGCAGGTTCACTTGAATGTTTCCTTCAGTCAGTCATCCTTATTCATTTCTGACAGCAGAATTTCCATTATGCTTAAATGAATGACCAAGACCAACAAACGCTAGTACGTGAGAGGACTGAGGTGACGGAAGAGGGGTGAGACATGGACTGAGAACTGTAGCGTATGGCTGAGGACAGGAGAGACCGAAGGAGACGTACAGTAAGTGTATGGAGGTGGGAGTGGGGTGGAAAGATGCTCATCCATTATAGCCCACAACGGCTCAGAGGTCAGCTTCAGCAAGACTGATTCAGAGCAGTCAGGTTGGGACTCCATCACCCATAAATCCTGGCATGTGATGCTGATGGATGTGGACCATAAAGCCTCTCGCTCCGACACGCGAAGAACAACATCGAGAACCCTGGGAAAACGCGGGTGCTCCAGGTAAATGTCAACGAGGCCTGGGAGTAAAGAGGGGATGATAGAGAGGAAGAAAGGAGGAGCGCAGGGAGATCCAAGGTGTGGAAAAGGGAATTGGGGGGGGAAAATGAGTGGACAAGAGTTTGCGGCGGCCCTGTAACGAAATTTACTTTGACGGGGCAATGATTCAGCTGTCATCACGCGGCTTTAAACGCCCGCTGGATGGACTGCACTGAATCATCCGGCTCCTGTTTGAAAGCGCTGCTATTATTATTATCAAATGTTTTCAATAATAACCATATGGCTGCATGGTCGTCCTCACAAAGAATACCTTTATTGTAATTAAGTCTGGGCCTTTTTATTATTTTGTATCTACATGGCATTTGATGCATGACCAAGATGAATCTAGCTCATTAAAATAAGCCTTGTGATTATAATGGGGCCAAATACAAGAACTGCCAACCTGGCTAGACAGGAAATGGAGACATGTGGACTTCCTCATTAACCAAGCCCCATTTGGGCCTTAAACCACCCTCCCAATGTGCACAAAGAAAATGCTATGATTAGGGGGGTGGAGGGGCATCGCTGCCCTAATGAAGGCTTCCCCCACAGTCATTTATGATATTGGTATGAGTGGTATGGTGACTAGGCCTATGGGAAGAGCTGAGTTACGGAGATATTTGGATGCGAGGTATTTGTATGGACGTGAGAGACGAGAGCGCTGGGGGGTGTGTGTGTGTGGGGGGGGGAGTGCACATCCACAACTCATTTGCAGGAGTCAGTTTTACTAGGTTGCGGCTAATGGAGATGAGGTTGTATTAAGAGTCAGGGGAGATGCTAATTTTATGAAAAACCAAAAGAGGTTTGAAAACTGTGGGCGTGTACGTGGTCAGTTCATTTTATTCTGATGGCTGCTCAAATGAACTCTCACTCACTGTTAATACAGCTTTTACTAACTACAGTATAGACAGTATAGTACCTGATGGTATTTATTGTATTTTCTTAAAAATGTAGTTAGATGCAAAAAATACTCTGCTTTTTCTTGTATAACAAAGAGATCTCTGCCATCTTTCATTGTGACTGCTGCTTATCACCAAGAGCCAATGGAGATGCATCATTCCTTTTTATTTTATGATGCTCAAGTGTATTTATATTTCAGCAGATCGATAAACGTACCACTGAGGTCAGAGGATAAATACAGTATGACTTTCGGTTTGAACTTCCCCTTTAAGGCCCTTGCAAATATCTTGGCAGAGTCTTAGTCTAAATTAATCCCATCCCCGCTCCTGTCTCCTCCTCTCGGCTTCCTAATTTCTCCACTTTTTCTCGTCTCCCCCTCTGTCACCCCCCTCCCACTACCACAGCAGCTACCTGAGGCCCTCGTGTCCACCTCATTCATCACCAGGGTTGGACTCCGCTGTCCAAAAAAACGAGAAAGAAAGCAAGACAGACTTGAGGGGATGAGTAAAAAGTCATAAGAAACCCCTTTCTCTCTTTTTTTTACCTTCTTTCCTCCAGTGTGTGAGGGGGGAGATGAATGCAGCCAGTGGAATTAATTGCACTCTGTTACTGAGAATCAGCAAGTTTGCGCAGTTGGCGTGCTGATCTGCCATATGGTTGCCCACTAGGTGAACACTTTGATTAATGTTGCCCACTCCTGAGCGTTTCCCCCCTTCATATTTGATTCTGATAGCACACTTGGATGGTCGTTTCGAAGACCTCCATCTCCTCTTGTTTTTTCCTCTTTCTTTGGTTACCTTTGCCATGTCTGTTGACAGCCAAGGTTTTTTTTTTTTGTTTTTTTGTACTCTCTCATCTTCTCTTTTGATGGGCACCAGTGTAGATTGTCGGTGAGATTAGAGGGAGGAGAAAGGACAGAGCGTATTTGTTTCAGAGCTTTGGGTGCATGTCTGTTGCTGTTGATTAGGCCCCTGGTGTGTCGAGTGTTTCTCTATTAACCTACCCAGCCTCTTGCCATCTACTGTACACACACTCTATCCCAGAGGTCTACGACATACACATAAGTCGGACACACACAACGTGCACCTGAAGCAGGAGGCTGTCCTGTGGTCCAAGCATTAACAAGCAGGTGAGGAGACGCTCGAGTCACAATGTCAGTAGGTCTGAGCGTAGCTAATAATACCTTCACAGGGTTCAGGTACGAGGCAGTACTAACGACGGAAGCAGCTCTCACCTACAGCATTTGCTAGCTGGCGATCACACGCAGTGCAGCTCCGCAGCCGTGCGTCTGCGCGCATGTTTTAAACCCATTATATCTTAGGGGGAGCTACTTTCTGCAGTGGGAACGTGTCAGTGCCATCATAAACTCGGAGATAAAATGTTCTCACCTAAGGTGACAAGTTCAAGTTTGTTTGCTTTTCTCCCCTCCTGCTGTAATGAGGCAGCGGTACGGAGCAGTATGCAGACACCTCGACGCTTCAACATCTAGTACAATCACTCGGGTGCTTTGTTTTCCCTCTGTTTTATGGCCTGTTCATGCAGCTTGTCTGTTTTAGCCTTTCTCGGTCTTGTTAAGTGCTGCCATTCTCTGGTGTTTGGATGTGGCCCAGAGGGCCCTTAGTGAGACCAGGCGCTGGGAATGAGCCGCGAGCTGCAGCCAGGGGGTGCCCACGGTAGGCTGCCAGCGCCACTAAATCTCTCTGATTACCCGGGGAGGCTGCGATGTGATGGGGGTGTTACCAAGGTGGTGGGTTCTCCAAAGAGGCTGATTGAGATGCAAATGGGGGCCATAACTCAGAGGTAATGCAGACCTGAACACCCTTTGCCTTGTCCGTTCCTGTTCATCTCACTCTCTCATCGTTCCCTATTTACTGCGGCATAGAAGGAGGGACTGTTATTGTCTCAGGATTAAGTTGGACATTTATTATACTGTAAGTTAAGAACTGAGAAATAAGAACATAATCCCAAGAAAATTAAAAATAAATACGAGCATGTGAAGTGATCATGGTTTTAATTACAGTAATCAGGCAGTTAAGTGTGCACGTCATAAACTGGTGGATGACCACATACACCCCAACATTATAAACTCTGTTTTGTAAGATTAGATGGACACAATAAAGTCTGAGTGACTCTGCTCACTAATAGAAAGGTGGAATGAGCAGGGGAGGCGGAGGGGGAGGAGTAATTGCACAGTCCTTTGCTGAATTGTTCTGTGGATGCAAATTTAAATCCCTCCTATTATTTTAATAATCTGCCTTTTACTGCTTGTGCTCGGATCATTTGTTTGCAAACCAGGTTATTTGGAGAGGGAGGCTCGGGGGTAATTTCATGCCTTGGAGCATTTATATCTATAACTTAATGAGGAGAGGGCCTGTTGTTTCCTGGTAATACACAGCTAGAAGGGTGCAAACTTTTTATTCTCCGTTTAGGGTACTGTTAGAGGGCAATAATGTGGGATTACTGTTGGAATTAAGGAGCAAGCTGAGGAGAGACCCAACTTAATACTGATGTTTCATTCAGGACTGTTTAAGTTCGTTGAATGGAGCGTACCGTAGGAGTGGAGCTTCCCCACGTGGAGTACATTTTTTCCAAATTTCCTCCAGTTTCACGTTTATTTTCTGCCCTGATGCAAGCAGACTGCACCCAGGATTCAAGTCCACATTTTCCCCTCAGTTGCCTTCAGTTTGAACTTTTCACAATCAGTTTATGTAATCCCCCCCTCCCCCCTCCCCCCGACCGCTCATCGGCTCTCAGTTCACACAAGGACAAGGAGACAGGCCAAGCAGACCCGACCAACTCAATTTCACACAACCTTATTGCGTTTTGCGGAAAGATAAAATGAAGACTTGCTGTCCGCAGAAAGCCGCAGCAGTCCTGCGAGACGATGTGCGGCGTTAATGCAGTTACTGTCCAGTGGAGCCAAAGATGTTGCAGGATAGCGCGAGAGAAGGACAAGGTGCGTGCCCATGCTCCACCGGGCAACTTCTGCACCCCCCCACGCCCCTCCTGTGCTCCCTTGTGAAGGACTCCACTCTTTAAATTCAATCAGACTGCATGAATTAAAGAAATAACTCAATTTGTTTGCAAGGCATCATTTATTCGCTGTCAAGCCGGCGCTCACTGACCCCCGACCTTTGCTGAGGTCACATGATGCATCTATTACGCTGCCTTTTAAGCTATTATCAGGCGACAAGGGGCTAAAGACGCCTGATGAGAATCCTATTATTCAAATGTGTCCAACATTGAAAGAATGCAGAATCACATGACCTTATCAGCAGCCGGGGAAGATCATGCAAATGGTGCTTGAACAACTACAGTTGGTGGTAATGAATCATGCTCAGGATCATGAAAATTGTCATTACAGCTAACAGTAATTATTATGGTTTCACACTGGGCGACGCCGGTGTTATTATCCCTGGTCGCTTCCGCTGCTCCTTCCACTTGTCTGTGAGAAAATAAGAGAGACAATCTTGTATTTTTAGCTTAAAAGACTGTGACACTGGCAAATGGTAAGCAGTTTAGAAGATTGCCAAACAAAAGAGCTTTTAATAAAAGTGCACATCAGCCCTTGCAGATGGAGTAAAAAAACACGCCTTCATCAAAAGACCTATTATACACTTACTCACATCAAAGGCCTCCACGTTGCTTAATTGCCAGATATTTTTCTTTTTCAATTACGCTTGTGTTTTTAGAGAGCTCGTACAGAAGGAGCTTGGGTAAGTAAATCAAAGAGCTTAATTTATCATCTTCTCACAGAGATGTAAAGTTCACCACAACAGCGCGTACACATGTGTAAATGCTTGCATTTCTGCAAGCACGCTTGCTATTTTACCAGCCCTCTGGATACTGAGATGATACAAGTGTTTCAGGAGAAATTAAACAACAGGTTGAGATCAAGCAATCACATTACAGCCGTGGTTGTGAGGAACACATTATTCTCTTCTTGAGATTGTTGAGCCTTTTTTGCTGACACTCTCAAAATCTAAAGTTGCGTGTAGAGAATAAGTGCAAAGAGGCTGAGACTTTATTGTTATCTACACAACATGATCTGCTTTAAAGTGTGTGTTTGCCGTTGAAGCAGAAGCAAATGCAGTGCAGTCCCAAAAGAAATTGGGTGTAAATATGCGATTGTTTTATTCTGAGATCTGAAATATTAGCGGGCAGCACGGATCACATTCAAATCCTGGTTGTTAGGCCGTACCGCTAACGCAGAGGACACGCAGGAAAATGTGCACTGTCTGCGAATCCGGCAGAGATGGAATGAGTGAAACCAGAAGGCGAGAGAGGGGCAGGAGAGTGTGAGGAAGAGAGCCAGCGAGGAAGAGGAGAGGAAGATGAAAATCTCTCAATGTCTTTCTGAGAACACAGACACATTATTGGAATCTCCATCACTTTCTAATGTAAATCTGATCTGGCTCTGTACAGAGAGAGAGAGAGAGAGAGAGAGAGAGAGAGAGAGAGAGAGAGCGCGGACAGAGTCGAGAAAATACTGTTAGACGTTACTCAGTTTACATCTTATGCATTGAACTCACACCGCTACAAAATGATGTTAGCTCTTCTCTTCTTTAATAGCAATAACCATCGAATGACTGAAGTGTGTGTGTGTGTGCGTGCGTGCGTGCGTGCGTGCGTGCGTGCGTGTGTGTGTAATCTGATATCAGGCTCAGGCCCTACGGCCCTGGTCTGTCTACATCCGAAAAGCAAACTCTGCAATTATGATGACCGCCCTGTCCTTTTCATTCCTCATCTTTCTCTCTCTCTCTCTCTCTCTCTCTCTCTCTCTCTCTCTCTCTC
>BJFM01001967.1:98497-112956 GCA_016586285.1 Arothron firmamentum | reverse complement strand
ACCCCCGCCCACGTACGTCACTCTCCACAGCGCTGACTACATGTCAATAGCCACACGTGGAAAACACCAGGCGAGGAGAGCTTCTGGTGAAAGTCGTACAGGTCATCATCTTGTTACAGACAGCTGTGCTCTTAGGTGGACGGCTGCGTGAGGTCGGTGTGTGTGTGTGTGTGTGTGTGTGTGTGTGTATGGGGGGGGAGGGGGGGTGAGAGTCAGTGGCAGAAGTTGCAGGCCGGAGGAATCTGATGCTCAACTTTGAAAGACGGTGACCTTGCTGATTTGAATTCTGACCACGCGCCTCGCTCTGCAAACAGGCGGCGATGAAGATGCTCCTCACACCTTCGCGTTTCCGGGGCCGCAGAGATTCTTATTTACATGTACGTTTCATTCATAATTAGGCTCCTGCATTAAGATGGAGCGATGGGTGGTGTGGAGCTGGGGGTGGGGCGGTGAGCCCTGTCACCCCAAGCTGAGCTCTGTGGTGTTGCACACTCAGCGATTACTCCAGAGTTAACCAGAGAGGCTTCGCTGCCTCTCACTTTTCCTTCGCCCTTGAAGAGAGCAGGAGTTGTCAGGGTCCTCGTAAAAGCCCTGAACGATTGTGTCCATGCATTCTTCCCCTTTTTTCTGTCCTTTTTTTTTTACCCTCCTCCTTCCCAAACCTGGCCATCTGTCTAATTGTTCACCTCCATCGCTTTAATGCTTTTTACATGATTTCCCCCCCTCTTTCCAGGCAATAAACTTTATTTTCTTCGCAAGACTTCAGTCTGTGGGGGGGAGGGAAGGTGGGCTCACCTTCTCCCTGCTGGATTTGCTCCAGTGGCCCCTCCTCCTCCCTCTTTTGGTCTCCCATTACTTCAGCTCCCCTCCGTCTTTCGGGGAGAGGATAGGTGTTCGTCAAGCCGACACCTGCTCTCACCTTCTCTGCCTCACACAGACACACACACACACACACACACACACACACACACACACACACACACACACACACACACACACACACACACACACACACACACACACACACACAGCCGAGGAGGCCTTATACTGACCTGTTAATTACACCGCTGCCTGCCCTGACCTTGTTTTTCTCAGCGTCTCATTTGTCTTGTGTCTTGTGTTTTCCGTTTGATAAAAAACTTTGCTCAGTTTCCTGATATTGTTTTTGCCACTTTTATGTTAAAATGCTCTGTTGTGAAAATCAAACAGTGGATCTCCCCTCACCTGTGATTACTGCTGTGTGCAGATCATATAAGCAGGTTCCCTGTAATCATGTCTATAATAGCCACAGTCATCCCTGTAATGGTGTGTAATAGCATCTTTATAATGTTGTAAAATAGCATCAAGAGAATTTTTGATGCATAGATAATGGCGATGATGTGGTTTTACCCTTGAATCACAATGTTGAATTTGTTGTGTGTGTCAGCGTGTGTGTTTGTGTGCATGTATAAATATGTTCTGAGGCGGTTAAGGTGTCAATATAATGCTTCAAGGACCACATCTCCATCAAAAGGCACCGTTAACCCTTTCACTGTCCCATAAGACATCCAGAAATTGTAGATGATGTCAGTGGGGTTAAAGTGGAGATGCAGCAGCCGTGGTGGTTGCTGCTGCTGCTGAAGAGGCCAAAACACACGCCAAACCTGATGTGTGGCAAAGTTTATTTAGCACAAAATTCCAATTAACTTGACACCTGAAGTGAAAACAATGAAAAGGTGTTGTCCCTACCTTCTCCTTCCAGGAGTACCAGCTGTTTATCATTTCCTAATAACTGTCAATAACTTTTTTTTGATGATGCTGTCGTGACCTGATGTAATGTGAATGTGATGACCCAGTCTGTCACCTGCTGCTGTTTTGATCTGCATCTCTTCTCTCTGCAGCACAAAGCAAGGGTTGAAGCCATGATGTGCGACCTGGCCTCTTTGCGCAGCGTCAGGGAGTTTGCCGACTCTTTCAAGTCCAGGAATCTGTGAGTACATCAATTTCTTCTGGATTTCTTCTCTGTGTTTCAAATTATTTATCTTACACATTTGGCAGGAACAAAAAATTTGTCCACCAGGTTTGCTGTTAAGAGCTGCCTCAGTTTGAACATTACGATCACACGTGCCTTCCATTAGATCTGAGCGCGAGCGACAGAGATGGTTTAAAATAGATGTATGGCAACAGCACGTCTAACAACGGTCGGCCATCATTCTACTCCCTGCTAAGCATTCTGCTTAAAGGACATACAAACTGGTAGCGATGGACACCATATGGTCACGGCCCCTGGAGTGAGTGTGTGCCTGCGTTGAGGTGCTTGACATTGGTTGAACAGATTTCCAGATGTGTTTTGCATCCTGCGGTCGGTCACACAAATGCTACTTTGGGGTCATGCAGTCATGTCATCCGTGCTCCTCGACAACCCGCTGGTCTCCCGGCAAGGGAAGTGTGTGTTTGTGTGTTTGTGCGTGTGTGTGTGTGTGTGTGTGTGTGTGTGTGTGTGTGTGTGTGTGTGTGTGTGTGTTTCTGGGGAGCCCCTTGGGGAGAGGCAGGGCAGTCATTGCCTGTAGCAGCCCTGGGGCAGGGTATGGCCATCCAGGACACGTGTCTTGCATCGGGGCCAAACTTCATTTTGGCTGTGTTTGTTTTCTGTCCAGCAGTACATACTTTCCCATCTCCAGCAATCTATACTGACCCCCATTTTAACCCCAGCGTCCTAAGTAGCCCCTTTTTGTTTTGTTTGCTTACCTATAATTGCAACTTGTTTTGCAAATTGCATGTGTGTCTCTCTTAGTCATTCCCAGTCTATGTCACACACATTCCCTCTCTACCTCAGTATTTTGGCAAGGTTGTATTTCTTCATTAGCTGTGCTGTTGGGGGGGTGAAGGTGGGGGAGTCCCACGGGACGTCAGAGTACATTAATTCTCATCAGAAGGCGAATGGAGCAGAGTGGAGGCTGGGAGCTCTGAGCTGTGAATGGCACTGGGCAGCTGTCTGAGTCTACCGCCACTCTATTAGTGCACGTATGTCTTCAGGCATAACATACACACACACGCACACACATGCATATACCATTAACATGCAGAGACAAACAGACTCGCACTTGCACGCGTGCACAAACATGCTCCTCGGCGTGTCACCGACATTTTACAGGTAAAATGTAATCAGTGTCTTTCTATTTTCCTTTTCTTCTTTTAAGTGCTTTAGTCTGTGGCTTTCACGCTGCTTTGTGTTTCATTGTCCCCAGTTCAGCTTTTTGCCTTTAAAATGAAGTCATATGAATATTGGTGTTGTTGAATGCATCCCAGCTGAAGGTGAACAACGCTGACAAGAACATACCTGCTATAATTTTGAATGGGTCTGCAATTAACGCGTGCCATTTAGTTTCAATCGTGTATGTGTATTTATCCTGTTGTACTTTCACTCCTGTAATGTGTAATAGCTGATCATTGTACATTACTGAGAGTCAAACACCTTCAAATTGCTGTGATCTTGGATTGAGATTACCATGAGCAGACATGTTTATCCTGCTACCGGTTGCTAATAAAGTGAAGCGTTAATGACCACCAGTTCAACCCAGCGCACACAGGCAATCTCTTCCTGCTGGCCCCCGTTATTATAGAGGTCAGGGGGTCAAATCCTGAGGGGGTTATTTGAAGTAAATATATAATCTCGTACCTCCCTGTTTGGTAGTTATCACCCTCGTTTGACCGGCGCTGAGATTGCACGGTGCACACGGATTTGCGCGAGGTTTTAATGTGGAAACAGGGAGCGTGGTACGCGGCAACAGGCCTATTAAAGACATTCATTAGACCTGCGCTTATGAGAGAGGGACTAACTGGTGGGCAGTTGGATTAACAGGCCTTTTACATTACAAACAGATTCACTGGAGGGCCGTCTGCCCCGCATGGGGGAAATCGCTTGACCGTCCAGGGCAAAGTTGTTTATTGGAGTTTTTGATAACGATGTTGCGATTCGCTCAACAGTTTAATTTTTACTATTTCTGCCAAGCTGCCCTTGTTTATCTTGTTTTCCATCCATCTATCCATAAAATGTGGGTGTTTTTTCATAACTGCCCACCAAAAAAATTTAAAATACAGCCACCGAACAGATCCTCTGTGCTTTTAACAAGTTTATTTGTATATCGTCAAATATTTCTAGTAATTTTGGGGTGAATTTGCTAGCCACTCTACCGGTGTGTGCTTGGTTAATAATATGCTGAGGTCAGCAGTCTTGAAGCTGACTCGTGACTAGGTTTGTGCTTTTTAATGAACCCTGTGTGTTCACAGGCCTGAAGGTGATAGTACAGTACACTCGTATGTAATGGCATGGGATGGCTCATTATAGAGGGGCATAACAATCCTCACATTAATTTTCCAGCATCCAGTTTTTAATTAATCCAGTAGGCAGTCTTAAACACAGGGTACACAAATTGCCTTCGGCCTCATAATTAATTCTAATGGAAGAAATTAAAAATTGGTGGGGTGTGTTTGGATTGTTCGGCTGTGTTACTGTGGTTTCGGGCTCGCTGGAGCGACGCTGTCACCGACAAGGATCTCTCGCCGCCCTGACCAAACTGGCAATCTCCATTCAGTGGTGCACGAGAAGGGAATTTTACTCACCCGCATAAAATTCTGCAAGAATGGAGACGCCATCCATGTATGTGTGTTCAATTTTTTTTTTTCTTTTCAAAGTGGCCGCTCAGAAAAGCCATTTACTTTTTTTTCTATCTCCGCGGTGTTTGTTCCTTTTATCTCCACTTTGCTCTTTGTCTTTTTATAGTCGATGATTTGTTGCCTTTGACCTCGTAGAGTAGCTCCACAGAGCTCGCATCCGCACCCATATTATCCTCATGTGTTGAAATGGATTGCTTTTCAGTGTGTGGCTGCTCTGGGATTCCAGCCAGCTGTATTTGATATCTCCAGTACCTGTTGAGCCAGCGGGAGCTGAACTGGAAACCTCTGTCCTGTCATCATTACGGATCCTTTTCCTCCGCGGACCTTAAATAAGACACCTTTTTCGTTTCAGCGCGTTCTCTGCTACCTGATACATCTGCTCTCATTCAGCTTCATACAGTATGAAAACTCGCTTTATAATCACTGTTCATCAGCTGTAGAGTATGTTTTATTTTCTGCTTCAGGCCTCTGCACATCCTGGTGTGTAACGCAGCAGTGTGCTCTCAGCCGTGGAGCCTTACAGAGGATGGCCTGGAGTCCACCTTCCAGATCTGCCATCTGGGTCACTTCCTGCTTGTCCAGTGCCTACAGGAGGTGCTGCGCCGCTCAGCTCCTGCCCGTGTTGTGGTAGTATCATCTGAGTCCCACAGGTAGGCACATCTTCACTCCAACATACAATGAATGAATGAATGACTGAAAATTGTTTTATTATTCTGCAATGGGGGAATTGCAGTGTTCCAGCAGCATAGAAGAAATAAATAATAATATAACAGACTTTTGAGAAAAATAAAAATAAAATTATGGATAACCATATATATTTACAGGTATATACCCCGCTGTACATGAATTAAAGGGAAGTTTGTTGAAATAAAAGCTTTGTGTGTGTTCCACCAATCAGCATTCTTCAGCAGTAAAGTCCTACAGGAAAGATTGGGACTGGGGGAAAGTTTTTTAGCTGGGTAATTTTGGTGGAAACATGCCAGGTTTTTTTTTTTTTTTTTTTTCGTCAACCATGCAGAACCTAATGCAGCAGGTGAAAGTCTGATTTCTCGTCAGACTGAGGTTACACTATGTATTGATAGAGCACACCACGAGTAGTCTACCCTTCTACTTCAGCAAATCCATTCTTGCACTTTTTTTCTCCAAAGCGATAGATCGGTTTTAATGTGTATTGTCAAATATGTCAGCCTCGCTCACTGAAAACTCATTTCCCTCCATAAGCTGTCACTGTGAATTAAAAGTATCATCAACATGATGGATGGACTCCAGCTGAAAATTCACTTTGATCACGTATCTGCTCTTTTCTCTCTGACCCCCTGACTCAGCCTTTTCTGCCTCCTTTTTTCCTCCGTCTGCCATTGTTTCTAAAGTCTTATCATTCTTGTTTCTTTCTTAGCACGACAGCTATGCTGTCTGTTTTTCTCATTGTACAGTAGATGGGCCTGATGTCTCGCGGTGATATGTGGGGCCGGGGCCCTGAGCCATGTGCTTCAGAGCCACTGAGTAGGAGAGTGTGTGTGCGACATTGATCCCGGCTTCAGTGAGTGGGACAGCTGTGTGGAGTGATTGATTGGAGCTCGGCAGAGTGACCTGAGACAAAGTGAACATACAGAGTTATTCTAGCAGATCATACAGCGCCACTTTAATAGGAGCCCTTGTGTATGAGTTATGTTATACAGTCTGCCATGCATGAGAAGACAGGAGGGGCTGTGGAGACGGTTTGACGCTCACATTCCCTCAGGGGTCACACTGCTGTAGGAAAAGTTAGAGTCAGACGAGTAAAAACATATCCTGAGCTGTTGACATTGGAAGTGGTCAAAACACATGTTTTGGCTGGGAAAATAGTTAAAATGATATATACATTTGCAAGGACAAGAATTAGGAGTTATTCTTTTCCCAGTTTGACCTACAGCCCCCTCTTTCCGCTCACACACACTCACCTTTCCTTCTCCCCGAGCCGCGGTGACTTTAACCCCTTCAAAGGGGCTTAGGCAGGACCAGAGAGAGTCAGTTACACACTGTCACCGACCAGACGAGCAGAAATAGACAATATCTCATATGACATCTCCCCATTCTGTCCACCTCATTCCAGACCTATATTACATCTCTTGATGTCACTCCCTTTTTTGTTTGAGTTATTTTCACTTTCCGCTGATTTTCCCGTTTATTCACTTAGCCTCCTCACGAGCAGCGTCTGACCCCTGACCTGGCAGCATATTGTATTCCCTAAGCTCTTCGTCTGCTGGTAAAGCATTGACCTCCTGTGTGAGGGACAGGGGTGGGAGAGATGGACACACGAGTAATGGCTGGAGCCTTTATCACTTTCCACCACAGGGGCTTACTGCGGAATTGGCCGAAGGCGTATCTACTTTTCGTAAAAGCTACATCACATCTCGTCAAACAAGTTGAGATGATATCCTTAACGGATGATCTGAGGCGCAGCTCAGACTTGGTCTCATCCTGTTGGCGAATTGGCCGCAAAACTGCATCACTTCACGCAGTTTCAGCATGATGTGTTTGTGTTAAAAGCAGATGCTCAAGCGTTTGATTTATAAACCTCTGCTTGCAAAAGTAGTAATGAATTTGCAGCATGAAATGAAAAACCTGCAGATGTTGTAATTTAGCTGAGCGGTGATGTTGCGACAGTAAACAAGAGCCAGCAAGCTTGTAAAATCGAAACGAGGAACCCAGGTGACACTTTGATTGGTCGTTTTCTAATGACCAGATTAACGTGTGGGGATGTTTTCCGGTGGGTTGAAGCATTGTTCTCACTGTCACTCTCCTTGTCACCCACTGGACGTGTACGCTTTGTCTCCCACATCTGTATTTTGAAGCTGTTGTGATGCTGCGCACCAACCCGACGAGTAGTGTAATGTTTAAGCAGCCTTGTCAAACATCTGGAGCTGAACAGCTCTGTCGCAGGCGTTGTTCCATCCTTGTCCGCACATCTGGCAGCTGTCACACACGCAGGATCACAGCCTGATCACGCTTGATCTGGGTTTCAGGTTCACGGACCTGCTAGACTCAGGCGGGAAGGTGGACTTGGACTTGCTCTCCCCAGCCAAGCAGCAGTACTGGTCCATGCTGGCCTACAACCGGGCCAAACTGTGCAACATCCTCTTCAGCAACGAGCTCCACCGCCGGCTCTCCCCCAACGGCGTCACTTCCAATGCAGTGCACCCTGGGAACATGATGTACACGTCCATTCACAGGAGCTGGTGGCTGATGACGTTCCTCTTCACACTGGCCCGACCTTTCACCAAGTCCATGGTGAGTAAGAGAACACGTTTTTCCAAGTAGTTACACAACTCGGGTCACGGCCGGGCCGTTTGTTGGTAAAGACAGTTCCAGCAGGACCACCTCTATAGACCATGCGTGCCCTCACTCAGTTTATATACTGTATTTGTCTTGGCCTGTTCCTGGTGGGGACAGGAACCGGATGGAGAGGGGTCGATCTGGCTAATGCTGAGGCATCAGGGGAGACCCTTGGGCCCTTATAGATAGTGCTTTTCTCTGGTGTCTTTTCCTCTTCCTTGTGTCACTGTTTATTTAACTGCACGAGTCAGTTCCCCTGTCCTCTCTGAAGGGTCGGCTGCATTCCACGTCCTTTGCACTGCCACTGTTAGGTTACAGTAACTTCACCGCTCAAGCACAAGCCTCTGCTCGCCTGCTTTTTGCTGGACAGCAGATTATTTGCTCACTGTCAGAGATGTCTTTACCATATGTCTCTATCCCATCAGTGGAATCTATTACCGACTATTATATAGTGTATATGATGCATGCAGAAAAAGATACAACTGGATTAGGCACTGGTTGTTGAACTGAACCAAGCTCTACAGAGGACACACCTTCTCCTTTTATTGCAACGCTCTTCATTTGTGTATTTTCTGTTACATTACAGAAGTAAATACAGCCACAGTTTATGTTATCTTTTAATATTAGTTCATTATTTACTATTATTACGGTTCTTAATGAGCTGTGACCGTGTGAAAATTGTGATTTCCAACGTAGAGTTTGTGTGTAAAGAGGCACCTGGATGAGAGTGCACGCTAAATCGCGGTATGAGGGTGTTCTCACCAGGTATGCCTGCCTGTAAGGTGACAGAAGGACCCTCAGGTTAATGTCTGTGGATATGAATGAAAAATCCACCACTCTGATTTATTTCCATCTAAGCTGTATCTTCTCCTCTGCAGGACTTTTCAATTGATAGTGGCGCTCTTCCCTGTAGGCTCCATTGTCTCCTAATATATGCTTTAGTTTGACTATTACATCTTTCCATTAGCTGCTCTGCATACTTTATCAATTTAGTGTTTGCACTGAAGGGAAAATGGGATGTGTTGAGAGGCAGCGTGCGGGAGTTTTAGTGGATCCGGTGGATCCATCTCGCCTGACAGACATGAGGCCTCGGGCTGTCATTCATTCTTCTCTCCTCCGTCTGACAGATGATGAGAGATGAGAGGAGCCGCTCCTCAGCACCTTTTACAAAATGCCAACCTGAACATTTCCTCAATCGGACCATTTCTGTCAGGGAATGCCCTCTCCTCCCACTTTATACTCAGAAACGTTTATCTTAGCTCCTGTTCAACGCGGGTAATCGCTGACATGTTTCTCAGCGATACTGTTTTTGTGCGTTAAAATGGTAAACCGTTGATGTTTTGGATGCAGGCGCGCAAACGTAATCAGCAGAGCGGTTTCTCCTGCAGAAGGAGGCTTTTCTGTAATTAAAGGTAGTGCTGCTGTTAGTAAATATTAAAGGACAATGGTAGAGCTATTAATTAAATTCTGCTGTGCTGACGCAGCGATTATCTAAACTTCATGTCCGATAAAGGCCACACGCAGACGCTCACGGATGCAGAGGCACACCCTTATGCTTAGCACTTACTCTTATTTAAATCTGAGGCTTGATAAGGCCCCTGAACGTGTATCCTCCTTAAAATCCCACTCCTCACTCCTTCTGCCCCCACATTAAAGGCTTAATAAAACACTGATATTATTTCCGTTATTGGTTGCTGGGATATGAAGATGCTATCGCTTTAATTGCTTGCGTACGCTTGCGGGATCCACGGAGATTGTTCTGGGATGCAAACACAAGCAGAACGTCGACTCCAAAAAAACAATCACAAAGCCCCCCCCCATCCCCGCGTATGTGTTCTTGCGCAAATAACTGGCCTCCCATTTAAAATACAGGCTGGATTAACAGGCACAGGCAGGGGTGACGTCCAGGTGCTTTACACATGGAGGAGCACATCCATGAAGACGTGTGGAGTTGCGAATGACCCTTAATGCTGACTGTTGGAAGGTGAGGAAATCACCCCAGGCCTCTGCCAGCTTCATTGCTTCTGCTACTTCTTTTATCAGCTCTCACTCTCATTGTTCCGATACCATATCTCACGCGATTGTTTCCAAAATATATTTTGGCAGGATTTTTTTTTTTTTTTTTTTTTTTTTTTTTAAATCTTTGTGTTTTGGACTTAAGGCAAAGAAACTTCTTCATTAGCGTGGAGCTCAGCCCACTCTGCCATTGATGCACAGAACTGATTCCATTTTGCTGAGTTGAGAAATGCGTCTATAAAGAGCCATGACATTTTAATCAGCCCAACTATCTCTCACTAACATCGTTCCCCTCCCCGCGCCTTCATCTACTTATCAGAGATTGTTCGACCAGGCTGGGAACTCCTGTTTCTTTTAATTCAGCGTGTTTAGAGTGGGAGTTTTCGCTCTGTCCTTCGGAGAGATTATCAGCTCTGAGCGATCTGGCCCGCAGTGGTGCGTGCTCTGCAGCGTATCCCTGGTGTGTATGTGTGTGTTAAAGAGAGTCAGACCGAAGCAGTGATTATCACACTCCCCTTTGATGCTCCAAACTTGATTGATTTGATTCTGATTGGGTTATTTCATCTAGGATTTCCAGCGTTTAAGGACGTGTCTATATGCTTATCAAGCGACAGGCTTTGATTCACAGCGTGCGCTGGCCTGAGCACTGACACAATATTAGTCTTTCAGAGATGCATGTTTTCACATGCAAGAGGTGGTGCTGTTTCTTATTAAATAAACGCCACGCTAACTTCCAACATCTGCAGTCGGTAAAATTCCAATGTAAATCTTCTACATCATTGTTCACATGAATAAAGTCGCAGATAGATTCCAGTAGATCGAGCTCATGGATTGGTCTCATTTTCATTGATAACTGATGCAGCTAGGATCCGATGGCCGTCCGTTACCAACCCTAAGCACGTCACGTACACACTTAAACCTCACAGAGTGATTCCTAGCGACTGAGCCATTTGTCAGTTTGACTTTAACCTTTGTGAAGTTCTCACTGTCTTGTCATGCTGTAACACTGACCCTGTGACATTTTGTTGACTGACTGATTGCTCCCTGAAGGTGGATGCACCCTCAGGCTCTAAGCAGCTGTGCTCAGCCTACGCTCATCTAATCTATACCTTAACTATAGGCTCAGACGGTGCTGAGTTGAATGGGAATCAGTGTGGTCTGTGGCTCCAGGACCTCATCATCCCCTGTAATGGATAGGAGGAGGGGAGGGAGGTGGACCTGAGAGGCTCCACTGGTCCAATCAGACACCTCACTTCCCCCAGGGGCACTTTCATCAGTGCCCTCCCTCACTCCCATGCTTCTTAGTGTTTTAGTGTGATTATTTTACCCAGAATCCCGCCTCGGGCACCAGGCCACCTTTTTACATATGCACAGGCTGAACTTTTGACCAGGCGGCAGCGCTCTGCGCTGTATTAGAGAAACGGTTGTTCTGTCAGGAGAAGTGGGACCGCCAATACCTACCGCGACCAGGAGCTGTCTCCTCCAGCACCAGGGTTAACCCCAGAGACTTCTCCTGCAGCAAAGGCATTCAGCATTGCATTGTTAGCAGACACACGCTGAAGTTGGGTGGATGGTGCTGTCTGCGAGCCCAGCAGCCACGTTAACATCAGTGTTCTTTATCAGCTTCTCTCCTGCAGACAGACGTAAGGTCAGGTGCTCTCTCTGCTGTCTGGCGTAGCATACACACACACACACACACACACACACACGCAGTGGCTCTGCTGTACAACCAGGCAATCTGCGTTTGTGTGTGTGCGTGCACGTAGTCTGCTGTTGTGCGTGGTGCTCGGCCATGTGGAAAACCAGAGGAGCAGAGGTCCCAATCTCCCCGACAACCCCCCCGCTTCTCCTCTGTGGGGTTAGATGAGCTGCCAGGCCCATGTAATAGAGTCCTCTTGGATGATTAGGAGCTACACAGGAGGGGGTCAGCTCCAGCCTGACTGGAGACACTGTTAGTTTCAGTAGTGTGGACAGAATATTTCACATTATGCTAACTAGCGTGAGGCTCGCGTACTTAAGATTACTCTTGTGACGCACACTCATCTTTATTTTTATAAATGTTCCAGCCTTTCTGGTTTAAGTGGTTAAATAGACGCGATGCTCCTGTCAGATGCTTCCTGCTATGCTGCTGCAACCGTACGAGAGGAAGACGTAGAGGGAGAGGAAGATGTGTTGGTGTGGGGATGGATAAAAGCATACAATCCCATTTGGCAGTATTGACATGTGTGTTCCTGCCCAATCCTGTTACTAGGATTATTGTCCATGGAGATACCATTTCATTAAAGTAAACACGCACACACACACACACACACACACACACACACACACACACACACACACACACACACACACACACACACACACACACACACACACACACACACACACACACGCAGATGGCCCGAGGCCTGGTTATGTGGTCCATTGCACAGGGAAACTGTGTAAATGGTTTATTGTGGATGAGTTGATGTGATGGAAAGCGTGTCTGGATCAATAAAGAACCAATCAAACGCTGACAGTCTGCTACTGTATGCAGTCAGTCATTCACCCCTCCTGCCTGCATACATACGACACAAACGTGACGGGTCATGAACAGTATCCATGTTGAATTCAGAATAAGTCACACCACTACTGTAGAAGGTACTTTTTTTAAAAAGAAAAATTTTAAAAGTGGCTTACCTCGCTTAATAATATACATATTTTAAACCAGAAAACATAGATTTGCTCATGTCTTTCTGTGGCTGTTGTGGTTGTGACTGTTTAGAAAAGCTCAGCCACGTCCTCCCCGCTCCTTTCAGACACCTCAGGGAGGCCATTAGGATGTCTCCCCGTGCCCGATTTGCCCGAGTCTGGGCTGAGTCTGAGCTGGCGCTGGGCTAAATTACCCCAGAGCCACAGGTCAGAGACAGCTACACCCTCACTGCCAAGAGACTCCATCTCCCTCTAATAGAAGAGATCAGAACAGGCCAAAGAGAAAGTGACCTGGCCGCTGAGACATGCTTTACCGACTTGCACTCGACTCTTCCAGATGCCCCTGTTGCCGCTCCGTCTCTGCTGCCTTCAAAGCCTCGGAGCTTTCTCTCCTGTGACCCACAGAGAGGAAAAAGACATGACCTAGCCCTTTCCTCACTCATCCACTCTGTCCCACCCCTGACCACTCCTGAACAAACACACAGAGCTCACTCCCCTCTTTGTTGTGACACGGTCTGGGGGGGCTGATGGACTATTTTTCAAATTGATTTCAAAAATGTACATAAGCAGCCGATCCCCTAGCCCAGATTACCTATTGATTTTTAATATGAAAAGCTCATTATATAAGCAGGAACGGCAACACAAAAAGCTAGCCAACCTTTGCATAAATCCTTTAATTGAATTTCCAGAGCCCGTGGTTCTACATTTTTTAATTAAATCCATTTCTTTTTTTAAGGGTTGCTGTGTAATTTGCATGCTGTGAAGTGGGTGCTGTCCCAGATAAAGTGCCATTGATCCTTATTAAGGCTCACCTCTGGGCTCGCTGAAAACCAACCGCAGAAATTAAATGTGCTCATGGTGCATACACTTATTGCCCGCATGATAGGATTAGAGGGAGAGAGAAATGGAGAGAGAAGGAATGATGGGGTAAGGGGTGGGGAGGGGGACGCTATTATTAATAGTTGTTCATATTAATGTAATATTTCACCTTTCCTCCTCTGGGTGAGATCGTAAAGTTCTTGTTTAGGTCTGGGTTTTATCCAGGTATCTCTTCAGATCCACCAGGGCCTGCTCTCTTGCTGCCTCCTGCTGTAATTTCACAGTTTGATGGCAACAGATACTGTAGGTCCGCTGCAGATGCAGACACGTTTGTGTTCATGGTAAACACCTTTGCTGGAAACCGTCTCGTCTCCGTCTCGGGGGAGTTGGGATCAAATAAAAGTTGATGCTAGTTACCCTCCTGAGCATCGGCTAACCCCGAGAGGAAGGGCACGAGCAGCAGTTTCGTGCTGGGTGATAGCAGGTAAAGCGGCCGTCTCCTTCCTCGTCTGCCTGTGTGGCTGTGCGCAGATGGGGGAGTGAGTCAATAGGGATTAACCTCTGACCTCAGCCACATACTTATAGGCCAGTTCTCGTGGCTCACACATCTCTCATCAGTTTCACTTAAACACTGCACCGCACTCAATAAGGCAGTGCACGCTAATTCATTTTAAAGATGGAGAGCCCTTATCACACACGCCCCCCCTCTATTTTTTTTTCCCTCCCATGACCACAACACACAACAACTAACCCCATAACCCTAACCCTAACCTCAACCCGATTCCAATCCCAACATTAACACCACGTCTTAACCCTGAAATAGTCCTTTAAAATTGTTCCCAAAAAGTTTCCAAAAATGTTCTTACTTTGCTAGTAAAATAAGTATTTTGGTACTCAGTATGTAACAAGAACACAAACACACACACACACACACACACACACACACACACACACACACACAC
>BJFM01001967.1:67626-76993 GCA_016586285.1 Arothron firmamentum | reverse complement strand
TCTCTCTCTCTCTCTCTCTCTCTCTCTCTCTCTCTCTCTCTCACTCTCCCCTTTTCTCTCTGTCTCGCTCTCTCACACTCACACACAAACACACACACGCACACACTGATGCCCCAATGCCAGCGTTTCCTCCCAGCAATCAGTCAAGGCAGCTTGTCTTTGGATCAATGGGCTCCATGAGCAGACTTCAGCACTGGAAATGGAAAATAGACCATTCAGAGAAGGCGAACATATGACATTATAGATGGCAGAAGAGGACAAACATATATATATTAGTGTTGCTCTGCTCTCTTTGTAATTGATATGATGCCCTTATAATCTCCATAGATATTTCACGGTGAGAGACCACCACGAGCACCACAATAACATACGACTACACAGCGCCATAAAGTGTTGAAGGGGGTGAGGAGAGAAAATTGAACTTGCCATAAACCTTGTGCTCACCACAAAGCCCATAACGAAGGAAACTTATGGTCCAGATCAAGGTTCTTCTGGCTGTTGAAAAGGGCTGGTCCTCTCATTATCACAGCAAACACACACACTCAAAAACACACACACTCACAGACCCATCTGTGTCATGAGCTCACATGCACACATGCAGCCAGTAATGCTTCCTGTTCTGATGGGCCAGTGCGCGTTCTGTGTGATAATTTACCCAGTGATCCTTATCAGGGTTACGCGATTTGTCAGACTGAGAAGAACAGATTGGACAGAGAGGAAGAAGCCAGCTATCCTTGTGCTAACACGCAGATTAGCGCCCTGCTGAGGTTCAGCACGGTTAATTGAATTGCTTATCTGTGGTCTTAACGAACAGAGCAACTTTCCCAACACACGTGTGTGTGATGTGGAACTGTACATGTTACATTTAAGAATGTACAGCACGAGAGAATATCCTCCGTGTTTTACCTGAAACCACGTCTGCGGACGTTTTCTTTCCTTCCAGTTCTCACCGGGTCTCTGCAGATTTTCCACCGCCGCCTCTTTGACCTGTTGATGCTGCGCGTACATCATCCCTTTATGACACTCTTTCTGACAATAAGTTCAGGTTATAAAAGTTTATTCCCTGGATGTACTTTAACAGCCTTTAATATCAGCCCATAAACTAGAAGCAAACAGGCCATGTAGGCCCTCTCCCCATTAGAGAGAGCGCGCACGCTGATCAACATTCTGCCAATTAAGGCTTTGGACTGCGGAGCGAGGAAGTGGGTGGATGTGCGTCTGTGCCTGAGCGTCAGCCGCGCACGAGGACATTTCCTCTGAGGTAAAATAACCTTATGTGTGTGCTTGTGTGTTAACACGTGCGTGGAGATGCTGTGAGTGTGCGCGCGTCCCAGCGGAGTGCGTAATCTCGGCTGTCTCCTGCCTGGCTGTGATGCAGCGGGAGGATGTGATGGAAATCTCCTTCAATTTAAATCCACCGCTGGCACATCAGAGCCGCTGCTGGAATAACAAAAATAATTAGACACAAACGCTTCATTTGCATAAAAATGTTAATTAATCTCTCTCCCCTCAGCTGAGGCGGGTCTGGGGCGCTGTGAATCTGGGCATGTGATCAGCGCGTGGAGACGGAAGGGTTTCTCTGGCTCCATCGTGAGTGAGGAGCCGCTGACGCCTTCACTGCTTCCTGTTTGTTAGTGTCATTTAACTTTTAGCCAATCCTCATTATCACCGTATCATCCAAGGCCACCTGACAAATGGGCCCCTTTCTTCTGCTTCCTGTCTGAAATGTTTGAATGGATCCCCGGATGATTTTCGTGATTAAACACGGCACTTGTTTTTAGCAACATTGGAAAAATAAAGCCTTTTAGCCTTCTAATTCTTTATAGATCACCATCCGTGGAGGTGACCTCTCCCTCCTCCTCCTCCTCCTCTTCCTCCTCTTCCTCCTTTCATCCCTGTCTGCCTAACCTGAGACAGCGCTGGATGGCGAGCGCAGACACGCCAAGTTGAGCCTGATTATAACAAGCACTTAAATCTGCTTCTGCACAGCCCCTCGCACCCAGGCTTTTATTAGAGCAAGCATTTACATCAGCCTCACTGCTGACGTTATTAGATCTAAGGCCTCTTACATCATTCGGGATGTGTGCGTGCTCACGCAGAACGTTTGCCCCGCTCCTCTCTGCTCTCCCGGGTCAGGATCTATCGGCGCTGTCATTTTGTTTGAAGAAGCACCCCCACAGACGGCAGATGCAGTTTGGATTTTTAAACCATATAACACCTGTAGCCCATGCTGTATGTAATAGTTGTTAGTGGTTGCAGTTTTTTTGGTGTATCTGTTACTTGTGGACTCTTGGTTTGTCTCTGAGGGTCTCTGAGCAGTTCAGCGGGACGCTCCAGCAGCTCTATTGACTGGCGCTCTGCTCCTCCAGCCCGGTCTCCGCTGCTCCTTTCATTTACACAGCCGGCGCAGCAGCTCTGCTCCAGGGAGAGCCGCTGAAACAAGACTTCATCAATTCCAGATGAAACACCAACATTTCCTCCCATTACACCAAAGCACCGCTCCCGCTCGCTCTCCTCAATCTCTCACTACTCTGTTCTGGAGTGTATGTAATGAGGAATCTGTGTTTGTGTGTGTGTGTGTGTGTGTGTGTGTGTGTGTGTGTGTGTGTGTGTGTGTGTGTGTGTGTGTGTGTGTGTAATGAGCAGTGTGTAAGTGGCGGAGGCAGGCAGGGCTGGGCGGTGCTGGGGGGATTGGTCCTGGGAGCAGGTGTGTTTGTTTGATGTCTTCCTGGGGGGAGAAAGAGAAAAGAGACAGAGAGAGAAAGAAAGCGCTTCCCTGTTAAATCCTGGGAAGGGAACTCCTTTCTTTTTCAAGGTGCTCAGGAATTCAAGTGGGTATCCATATTTTTTTTATGAAATATCATAATAAAAAGTGAGCTGTGACCAGAACAATTTCATTTATTGTCCCGTAGTTTTGTTGACTTCTCAAAGGTTCCATGAGAACGCCTCTTCTCCTTGTTTTCTGCCTGTGCCTGTCGACGGCTGTTCAGTAGTTGAAGCGGGTGAAATCATCAGGTGGCAGTTTGAACATATCCTGGAAGACTAAGATTGTCTAGTTTTGCTCAAAACTCTGAGTTTTAGTTCCTGTTCGTATTTTTATAAAAAGTGCGATTTGCTTTAAGTTGCATTTCGGAGCTGCATCGTCGTACATGTGTGTTGACTCCGGCTCTCAGCCGCGCTACCCGCCTCATGTTCGGCCCATTTATTTTCAATTACTGCGAATCCGGCTCAATGGCTGGAGGTGGTGGTACGACTTGAAAGATTTTTATTTAAGCCTTGCAAGATGTTGATTTCTGTGTTCTCGCGGCCTGGCGCTGAGCGCTCCTGTAATAGTCAAACAGCAGCCGTGTTGATATGTTCTTCACACATTTGCACGCCCCCATGTGTGTTTAAACACTAAATCATTCATATTTCCCTTTGCTTTTCACTTTAATTGGCCCTCTTTCCACATTTGCCAGCGTGCCACCCCCCTGGTCCCTGTCCTCCCCCCATCTCACCACCCGGCTCTGCTCTCTGACCCTAATTGATTATAATGAGCAGGAGCTCTTACCATCCTCCCAGCACCACCTGTGTGTGTGTGTGTGTGTGTGTGTGTGTGTGTGTGTGTGTGTGTGTGTGTGTGTGTGTGTGTGTGTGTGTGTGTGTGTGTGTGTGTGTGTGTTAAGTAACTTGGGAGCCATGAATTCAGTCTGTGTCCATGTCGGTATTAAGTATCTGCAGGAATATGTATCAGTGGGGACATGCTCTCCAGCCGATGAACGGCTAACGTGTGGTAGCATTAATGCGATGCCACACCAGCAAAATCACTTCAAAGTAAAAGGCTCATGTCTGATTCTGCTCTTTGAGGCCTAACGGTCTTTTTTTTTTTTCAACAGCTGAGTTTTCTATGAATGGTCTACATGCGTTACCAGATCTAAAACAACATCATTCACTCGCTCACTCGTGATTCAAAATAAAATCCTTCTTAACTGAGAATGATTTTTAGGGCGTTCCTGGGTATTATTATAAATCGCTGACCTCTTCTTGCTCCTGAACCTTTGAAAGATTGAGATAATCTCTGATTCTCTTATTAGTTAATTGTTATACTTTTTTAATCCTTAATTCCGATATTCATTATAAACGACCTCTGTCTGATCAGCCACATCTTATCTGCCGATTAAATCAGTGTGTAGCCACAGGTGTCGCATTCCTCCACCTGCAGAAGCAGACGTTGTCTGGACTGACGTGCAGAGAGTCAGTTGAAGGACTTGGCTGAAGTCATTTTTCATCAGTTACAACAGAAATCAAAACCAGAACAGGTCCTGATATTGTGTTTCTGTGTGTGTGTTTCTGTGTGTGTGTTTCTGTGTGTGTGTGTGTGTGTGTGTGTGTGTGTGTGTGTGTGTGTGTGTGTGTGTGTGTGTGTGTGTGTGTGGTTTTCCTTCCTCAGTTAAACCACTCAACAGTTCCCCTCCCCGCCAGCTTTCAGTTGTTGTTTCAATTGCTACCTTTTTTTTTTTTTTAAATAACCACTACAAACAAATGACCCCTACATGATGTCACCGCACTAATTCAGAACAAGTGCAATTTTTCTTCACTTTGGAATGCCAATATGATTTACCACCACATTGAGGCCAGCTATCAATCTGCACCTTCATAATCAGCACTAAAGGGATTGAGGAATATACACATGCACACATGCACACATGCACACATGCACAGCCACAGAGAGCAGTGCGGGTTAGCGTTACGTGCTAGAGTTATGGGGGTGTTTTAAGCATGTAACTTATGAGCTTTGACATCAAGATGACAAAGTGCAGCTCCATTTATAGCTGCAGCTGCACACTCTGTTAATGCCACAGCATTTACATGCATGACAATATACACACAGTCACTCACATGTAAGATCAATAGCCCCCACCTAAAGACACCAACGCTGGTGCTGATGCGGAACCCTCGCCTGTGTAAATGCAGGGATAAAAATAATCTTCGTAATTAGGCGAGAACTTAATCGGAAGCAGAAGCTCGCCGCTCCTGAACATGCAGAAGGCACCTGAATGTAAACTGTTGGTTCAAGGAACATTAAAGTGGCTTTTGCATTAAAGTCCAGCGATCATCGGGGTTTTAAATGACAGGTCGATATGTCTGAGAGCTTTCAGCTTCAGTTTGAGCCTGTGATTGGTCCAGTGACTTATGGATTAATGGGAACGCTGATGAGAGCCCACAGGGAGGCGGGACGTGGCGATCAGAGGAAAAACACACAGAAATACCCACAAAGTCATCCACATTATTCCAGACAGGCAGCTTCCGGGGAGCCCTGTGCCTCTGGAATGTTGAAAAACTGACTGGGTTTAACAACTTTATTTATACGAAATGACACAAACAGCTGTCATTTCTTTAGAATAAGTAGCGTTTTTTTTCTTCCGAACTAAAGCAGACTGGAGCTGGAATTGAGTTCTGATACCTGGACCCAGCACTCAGCACCTACCTGCGTCCAAACACACACCCTGATGCGTCTCTATTAAACAGCACAGTCCTGCTGAGAGGTCGCACAGATCAATAAATCTGAACGGGGAGCGAGTATTTGTACCCCCCCCCTTTATTACTGATACACCCTCGTGCATAGACACAGACACATGCAGTCTGTCACCCACCCTTCCCCCTGTCTTCACCTGTCTGTACACGTAAACACATGCATTTAAATCAGGTGTGGGGGGGCCGTGGTAACAAAGACAAATGGTGTTGTATGTAATATTTTTCTATTAACATAAAGTAATATAAAGTGAAGGGCAGCAGTGTAAGGAGGGAGTTAGGGGCTAATGTCCCGTATCAGATGTGGACAATGTCAGGGCTGCATACTGAGCAGTCCGTGTCCTTCTGTCCTGCTGTGCGTGCGCGTGCGACTGCTCTTTCGGGGGTCCAGGAGGCAGTGACACACTGAGCTGCCAACTCTCGTATTAGCCTGGCCGCCTTATTAACCCCTCTGCCCTCAACCATCTCCGCGCTCTCGCCTCTCTCAGATAAACTGAGCGTGTACCTCACCAGACCCGAGCTGCTCTCACACACGGGCGCGCCTCTTGTGCTGCGACACCAAGCTGCATCTGTCATGGAAGAAGAACTGGAAGTTTGTCTCGTTTCCTCATCTTTTGTCCTTGAAGTCCATCTTAATCCCCAGTAGAGCAAATGTTAAAGTATTAAAACCAAGTCCATGGATTTAAATGAAGAAATCACCGGTCAGATCTTTTGCAGTTGCTTCCATTGATTTTATTAAAAGCACAGCAGATCAAGCATGTCATGTACACTGTATCATGAAGCATCGGTAAGCACGTGACACACTACAAACCAATATTAAAATTAAATGTATTGGTCAGAAATTATACAAAAGAATTATTTTTTTGCTGTTTTTCAGGATATTTTCTGGTGTGTGCACCGTGGAAAAAAAGGAGCAGGATGTGGCATCTTTTTTAGTGATTGTGATGAAGGATTCCACCCCTCCATCACAGTATGAACTCATGATAAATACAGCACACATGTAGAGTGACAGCCACAACCCAGAGTGCTGATATGATATTCATCTCTGCGCCTGTCGTCTTCCTGGGTGTTGTTATGAGTGTATTCCTGTGTGTGTGTATGTGTGTGTGTGTATCCCTCCCCTGCTCCATTATTATCCTCCTTATGTTGTGGGATGGCCAGGAATAGAGAACTGGTCTAGTTGAGCCTGCTGGGCGGATAGATTGGATCCACTGTAATCTACTGTAAGACACTGCTATCTCTGAGAGGCTCACAGAGCGCCAACTCAGCCCTTCTTCATTCTCTCTCTCTCTCTCTCTCTCACACACACACACACACACACACACACACTCGCATGTGTGTTTGACCAGGGTAGGGGGATTTCAGGGGAAGTGAGTGAATAGTTTCAGGTCACCCGCTAGATTCCAGCGGCAGGATGCTGTGTCAGCTGGAACGGCGGAGAGGATGTGATCAGAGCCGCCTTCGCCGTCCTTAACGCCGCCGTCTGTCCCGCAAACACACGTGCACGCGTGCAGAGAGGGTCTGGCGTAGAGCAGTGTTCAGTGTTCAGACGTGCTGTGGGGCTGCGTCAGCGTCTCCGCTCTCTGAGTGCTTGTCACGGAGGCAGGATAAACCTGAAGCTGATCTCCAGCTCTGCGATCAGGGGCACCGCGTGCTTCAGAGGCAGAGCTGGATCTGTTTCAGGGTCTTTCCCCGCCTTTGTTGAGCGGCGGCGTCTGGATCAGGCATGAATATTCATTCATCAGACTGAAGAGATGTTAGCAGAGGGGAAAGAAAATGTCTAGAGGGCTCATTCTTTATCGTTTCTCTCTTTCTATCACACCCTGCCTCCTCTCTCTCTCCTCTCCTCACATCCCACACTTCAAGGGCGGCAGTTAATTTAAGATCTATTATAAATGATTAATTCAATATTTATGAATATTTTAAACTTCCTATTAAATTACTTTGTATCTGTTTAGCATTACATCTTTCCAGATTTTTTTTTTTAATGTATATTCTCTCAAAGAGACAAAACTGTTACTATTACCACGCTCTCTCATCCTCCCAGATGCCTCGCATGAGATGTGTTTTTTCCCTTTGATGTTTCACAATTAAACCAATGTTATTTCTGCCGTCATCCTGCAGCAGATACACAGTCGGGACGTGTGTTGGTGCGCCTCATGCCTCGGACCGCGCTAGGGAGTTTGCTCCGCCGACTGTCGGTGTTATGAGATAAGAAGAAAAGTCTCCTTTCTGCCTTTTTCAGGGCCATTACCTTTCATTACAATCACAGAGGAGAACCCGGGGGAGAAGGTGCCGCTTGGCGGGGCGGGGGGGGGGCTGTGGAGGTGTATATGACTTTGTCCTGCGTGATGCCTTTGAGGAGAGTGCCGCAGCCGTGTAGGTAACGGTGCCATGTTTTAGGTGTGTAGCGGACAGATGGAAGCAGGTGTTCTCTGTCTCCGGCTCCAAAACATTTTACCATCAATTGCAATTTTACCTGCATGTCAGATGGCAAAAAAAGTGTTGGCGCAGCTTAGAGCCTGTCTGATTCCAGCTCTCTAGCTGCTGCAAATAATGGGAGACAGCAGATACACCTAAACCTTTTTTCATATAATCTGGTGGTATTTTTTTCTTTGGGTTGTGATATGACCGGCCAGGTGTCCATCATTGATTATCGAGTCTGATCTGATAAAATGATAAATTGGGAGTAATCTGGGCACACCGTTATTGCTTTTCCACCTCTGTTTTTGGACCGCGGTGCCATCGCACAGGAAGCGCGGTTGATCTTAGAGAGGCCGATCAGAGGGAGAGATCGATCAGAAAGCAATAGATCTTGTGAGAGGACGGTATTGATTCCTCTGTCCCCTCCCATCCTCGTGATAATCTGCAGCATGGATAGATTACTGATGTCTGAGGAGCACTTAGAGAAGTAATGGCATCGCCGCAATAACCATACCTCAGATGGTCCAAACTTTAGAGTGCATCAGATTTAAGCCATTTTCTTCAAGTCGTATTTAACTTTTTTTCTGTCTAACACTTTGTGCTCTGGCTTAATTCATTTTCTCCATTTTTTATTTGATTTTTCAGATGCTTTGCACCATCGACGTAGGTTTAGTTTGCAGATTAATGTGGAGGTTGTTTGACTCTTTTTTTCGGCGTGCTCATGCTGGCAGGAGTATGCCAGGGTGGCATGGATGTATGAGTGTGGATCACCCAGACTGCATTTTCATTCATGACTGGTGCTGCTGCGTGCACCTTCTGTTGAGGTTAAGTGGAAGGCAAGAGGGCATTTTTCAGAGTAAATCATGACTGGGGAAATATTCCACGATTATCAGTCGCACATCTCAGCACCGCTCCTGAACTGTGTGAGGGTAGTTGTCACTCATTTGTTCTGTGGTTACTTCTCTCAGCCTGCTTTATGTCATTGATTTAAGTACGGGAAATTATATGATCTGTGTGTGTGTGTGTGTGTGTGGGGGGGGGGGGGGGGGGTTATGTGACCGTGGGCCGGCCAGATGACAGAAGTGAAGGCTGATTTACTAAAAGGCCCAGAGCTTCAGAGCAGAACCTGACCACATATCCTTCACTCTGTCAGACTGCTCTTTCCACGTCTTGTCCTTTTTTTCGAACAAGCATCTGCTCTCACCATCAGTCTTTATGTTCATGTCAGCGTGTCCTCCCCACCACGTTATCCATGAGTCCCACCATTTCTCCCATCAGGTTCTGTGAGGATGAGCCAATGAACACGTTTTTTTGTGGAACGTTTCTCCGCTATAAGCTTATGTAGACTGTGAGGCCTTGTTCGCCTTGTTTTAAATCATAGAAATGATTTAAAACAAGGCAAAGGTGACATATAAGATGACATGTGTCCAAC
>BJFM01001967.1:27985-44818 GCA_016586285.1 Arothron firmamentum | reverse complement strand
GGGGGGGGGGGGGGTGGGGGGGGGGGGTTCTCACAGCAGCTTTTAGTCGGAGCGGCAACATGAAAAGATGCCTTTTCTCAGCAGTTGGGTTGTGTGTGTAATTCTCCCTGACATGTTTATTCTGCTGCGACTACGACTTTCATTTTCAAACGTCAGAGAAGCGTCTCCCCCCCACCACCACCCCAATAATACCCCTGCTAATTACTGACTGACGGGACAGGATGTATTAGCGGAACTTAGCAGGTTGCGTCTCAGCGCATCTTTTGCTGTGAGCCAGAGACGACATGAAACGGAGTCCGTTTGTGGGCTGACGCCTGAGCGATGTTCAGTTTTAACCTCGCCTCCGAAACATAAGAACAGATTTACTGAGAAACGTCTGCTTTAAACACTCTGCAACAAAACTGGACTTTGCATCAATTTCAGTACTTTGAACGCACGGCTAAACACACCAACACATCCTGTGAAAATATACATATTCATCACCATGGCAATAAAACCTGTTATTTTTACAATATGGACACATGATTTGTGGTTTTCTCCATCCAGACTGGAGCTTTTGTGATGTTTTTTTTCTTGTTTTTGTCATTTTTCCTCCCTCCGCTGCTGTAGGTTTGTTGCATTTGTGTGAACTCACATAGCTGTACTGCACACGCTAAGTAGAGAAATGAATAAATAAATAAATATATGTATATAAATATTGTATATGTACAGTTTGGGCTTCTGCTCCTGCTATGTTACCACGACCCAGCCATCCTGGGTGTGTCCTTTTTTTCGTCTCTGCGTGTCTCTCAAAGGTCGCCGTGGTTCGCTCCCTCGCTCTCCGTCTGAATAGATTCTCGGTCAATGGGCGCTGATGAGCCTTGGATTTGGGTGCTGACCTCCTCTTTTTCCTCTGTGTTTCTGCGTCCACAGCAACAAGGGGCGGCCACCACGGTGTACTGCGCGCTGGCCCCGGAGCTGGAGGGATTGGGAGGCATGTACTTCAACAACTGCTTCCGCTGTCTGCCCTCGGCCCAGGCCCAGGATCAGAACAGCGCCGCCAGCTTGTGGCAGCTGAGCGAGCAACTGGTCACAGAGCGCTCTGCAGGTATAAAGGCGCTCTGAGGAGGAGGAAGATTGTCCAAACAGGAGGGAGGAAGCCGCAGATCTGTCCAGTTGGGAGCAAATTAAAAGAAAGGTAACTACTGTACAAGAGAGCTGCCTGACCACAGTCTGTCTGCTTACATTACGTCACTACAGGGGGTAAAAACACCACACAAACACAGCAGGAGGGGGGCCATATACACGAGAAACCACACTTTGAGTCGTGTTCAGCTCTGCTCGGCGAGATTACTGTGGAAAATTGGGAATCGAATCTTAAAGTTTCCCCTCTCTGGAGTTCAAACTCTACAACTGGAACTAAACTAAACCGGCCTTGTCGACATCAGGGTTTAATAAGGAAACACTCAGCAACTGTGCACTGCATAAAAAAATACTGCCAAATTAATATCTGTGTATCCAGCATCAGCTCGCTGATGTTTCCTGGTGATGCAGAGAACATTTTCTGCTCAATCCTTTTGGTCATAGAAGAAAATAAAGGGCGACGGGCATGTGACACTCAAGGGTATACAGTATAAACACACTAGAGGGTGGACTCCTGTAGATATATACATTATTCTGCAATACTTTTATTCCTTATCAATGTCCCTATTTGTTTTTTTCTGTACACATATTTACATGTGCTAAAGGGACATCGCATTTCTCCTGTTCACTGTTGTACCCGGGCTGTGTGTTAGTGTCTAAACCGGAGGGTAATTTGGAGGTGTGGAGCAAATTCAGATGGTGGAGAATCTAAATTTCCAGAGTTCGGTTTCTTCGATTTCTCAGTGTTTCTCCTTTGTTGTGTCAGGAGCGTGGCGACGATTGCTGTTTGTTTTGTCGTTGTTTTGTGGTTGAACTTGTTGGGGTTGCGTTGCCCAGAATCCGGGTTGCTTTTGAGACATTGTGCTTTCTGGCAGTCCCTCTGCTGTAAGTCGCTATGGAAACATCAGCGGTCCAGGGTGATGACATCTGTAAACACACATGAAACAGGAGAATGAATAAAAGTCTGCTTTACAGCAAAGTGTGTGTCAACTCTTTGCAGACGTGTGAAAGTGAAGGTCTTCAGGAGGCCAGCAGGGGGAGATTATTGCGTGTGAAAATAGAAAATCTCACAAGAAAACAGCAGAGCATTTCCCGTTTGAGCCCCAACAAATGAATCCCTCTTTGTTTCAACAGATGAGGTCTCTTTTCATTTTGTTCCTGATGAACAGAGAAAAACACACATTTATAGACATTCAGACATAAATACAGCTTTAAAACCATACCGATGTCCTGCTCTCTTCTAATCTGCCCTGCAGCTGCTCTACAGGTGTCTTATCACTGTCATTTCACAGAATGCACACGCACACATGCGCGCACACACACTGCCTGTGTCCCATTAATTCCCAGCAGCAAACTGACTCAGAACTGAGACTAAATAAGCACGTCTGTGTTGACTGATTTTACTGAATCCAGCCCAAATATTTGCCTTCAGCAGACCGTCCCCTCCACACCTTCTGCCATCTGCTCCACACACATGCTGAAGATGTGAAAAAAGAAATGAATCTCACTCATCACATGACGATGAAGAGTTCCTGCTTAGATGCGAGGCAGAGTGCACTCACACACACCTCGTAAATGTATCACCACGCTCACTTAAGCCAGCGTCAGTCTGACACGGCTACTCTGAGGGAGAAGAGCTGAAGAAAACGGCCGCTCGGGAAACTTCGATCGAGGGGGCCGACCCGACACGCAAGGAAGAACCTTGGCAACAGCAGGCGCCCAGACATGACTGTGGCGCTGCGCCGGGGCGGCACAACCGCGCATGTGTGTCTGAGAGAAGAGGGAGGGTCCTGCCTGGCTTTCATACAAAGGCCTATTGATCAGGTTCTATCGGAATCATCTGATAGCTAATCAATGAGCTACACTTCCTCCTGGCGAGCAGAGAGGACAGTAAAGCCCGGCTTTCACGTGAGCAGGACCTTGATCTTTTGACCCCCACGAGGCCACACACACACGCAGACACACACACTTTCTCTTGATGTCTCTCTTCATATCAATACAAGCAAAAAAAAAAAAAAAAACGCTAACAGGTGTAAACAAACCACTGACTACACATGAGAACGCTATTTTCATTTAATTAGCAGGTTTTTCTGCTTCGCTGAGTTTATTTCAGTTATGGCAGTAATTGTTTATGGCTGAACGTTTCATTTTCCATTATTTTTTTAATTCCTTGATGTGATTAATTCCCCCTCTCAAAGAATAATTATGAGAGGATTGATTTGATTATGGCTTTGTTCTGCTCCTATCGGCTCCATTGACTGAGGGAATGCCATGTTGCCATTTCAGGCGGATATATTTAATGATCACAATCAATGTTAAAGCTCTCTCTAGACACAACTAACTCAATAAATATCTGCCAGGAGGAAATTTACCATCTGACTACAGCCGGCAGTAAAGTCTCTGTTCTCCTCTCACGCTCGCTCCTGCTAGGACGTCTCTGTGGGTCTGACTGAAGACGAGCGGACGGGTCCACCTCAGTGTGTTTACCTGTTTTCTTTGGACATTCTTCACAATGACATTTTTATTAATACAATCTACCTCTTTGTCATGATTTCACACACATCTTCTGCGTGTGTTCCTCGTGTTTTAATCCTGTTCCGAGGTGTTCCTACGCTAAAACACACCAATGGCGCTAAGGTGGAGGTCTTCTTTCATCTGGTCGGCATGGTGATGCGGAACGACCATTTTTATCTCTTCCTGTCATGAAGGTGCTGCAGTTGTTGACTGCTGTTTTATCATAGAAAGCAGCACCGACAACATTTGGATCCCAATCTGGCGACTGCGATTCATCGAGCCTCGTCACTATCAAATGCTTTTATTTCCCCCTGCAGGTCGGCCACGGCGAACTATAACTTTCTCTGTTTTTTTTTGTCTTTTTTTTTTTATGGAAATCTCAACATTGCACCTTTGAGGAAATCCTTCTGCTCCCCAAATCCCCAGCAAGCCTTCACCACTAGAGAGCATGACCTTGTAAACAGTTATTTTATTTATTATTATTATTATTTTAATTTATTTTACGTACCCATTGTGTGTGTGTGGATAGAAGGAAAAAAGAGTGAGAAAAGAGGAACAAACAGAGGGATGGGAGGTTGAGAAGGAGCCCGTGCCTGTCAAAGCTTTCAAACACGAAGAAAAACGAGCACTTGTGCTGAAGTACAATTATTAGCCCCCGTCTACAGATTCATCACACCGCAGAGAGGGAGGGTGGAGATGGAGCAGTAGAAAGAGAGAGAGAGAGAGAGAGAGAGCGCAGATCTGTATGGGTGTGTAGGAAGTAAAGACAATGAGAAAAACACGGAGGAAAGTAGAAATAGGCCGATTAGGCTGAGCGAGTGAGGTGGGACGCAAGGTGAAGCATGCAAAACCACCACAGAGAGCGGAAGAAAGGAAGGGGAGGGAGGGGAGGAAGAGGAAGAGGAAGAGGGAGGCAAAATGAAGTAAGAGGATTTGTCAGGCCAGTGGTCGGTGGCAGTAATAAAGCCTGCTAATCTGGAGGAGAACGCATGGCTGCTCACACACTGACGCTCCAGACGCCCCACTTTAGCACCAGGCCAAGCCAAGGTCACACACACACACACACACACACACACACATATGAACGTTTGTAGTTGTATTTTTAAGAGGACTGTCTTTGGTAACACATCCCTGTCCCCCAACCACAACCTAAAGTCAATAACCTTAACCCTGACACCAAGTCTTAACCCACAAACAGCCCTTTAAACTAGCAAAATGTCCTTGGTGCTGATTAACTACGTAGCCAGGTCCTCACCGTGCAGACACGACCATGTGCAAAAACACACACCCCTCTCTCACACCTTTCCTCCCCCGTCCCACCAGACTCCACCCTCTCAGCCACGCTGGTTTTGAAGACTCATTTTTCTCTGGTTCTTAACTGGTTCTGCTGTGAGGATCAATAGGCATCAAAACCATTCCACAAATACATGCGCACAGCTGGACAGTGGGCTGGGGGGTGTCACATGCTTGGCAAAGGCCAGCGTAGAGCAGATACGCACATGTGTGTATGCAGGCACGTCACACTTTGGATCATCTCATCTGTTCTTTGTATGAAACTTCCCCACACATATCCTCCTGTTTATATGTGCAGTTTTGTTTGTTTATTTGTTTGTTTGTTTGTTTGTTTTGCCTCATAATAAAATAGAGACGAGCTGTGGCTCTGCTTTCACTCTGCCACTAGGTGTCACTGTTTCTACTGAGAACGGGTCAAATTAAATAACAGGACTTTATCCACCCATCCTTAGCAAACAACTCATCTTAACAGTCTATGAATTGCTGTTCTTTGTAGCCCTCCTTGATTTTATTCTTTTATCTCTTGCTTATGTCATCTTTACCACCATTTTTCCACACATGAATGGAGACGTTGACATTTACGCTCACGTTCAATATTTGCAGGATATGGAGCTGCCCTGGTCTTCGAGTTGTTTGTCCTGTTGTTTTTTCCTTCCTAATCTGAGATTGATGTTTGATGAAATGGCACAATAACGTGCACGCTGTTAATCACCTCGTTGAGAATCGCCCCAGCATCTCTCCACTCACAATTACCATTGTGTGTGAGATCACATAAGCACTCTCCAACAGTCCACTTAATGGACTTATTGGCAGTGGACCAGAACCTTCTTGTAAATATGCCTGATGATGTTTGATTCTAATAAATTAGGCTCATATATGCAAACATGCTAAAATCATAACAATTTCCAAATTTATGCAGGCTGCTGACAGATTTATGCCTCTAACAGCTGGCTGTTGTCATTAGTCACTCAACCATCCTCAACTTTTTTTGTTTGCTTAATATCCAAATGTGATTGTGCCTCCACTCCTGCCCATGCAAATGAATGCAAAGGATGGTGTTTACAAGAAGCGAAGATGAACACAGTCATTTTTCAGCACTTTAAAAATGCACCGACAAGGAATGTGCTCAGAGTTTGGCTGAAGAATTTTCAGAAGCCTGAAGTAACAGAATATTTTAAGAAATAACATCCAAAATTGGGGCTTTTGAGTGTTCAGGCTTTTGAGCAAATGAAAATTACTTCAAAAAAGCTTCCTGAACTCATAGCTTTATTTGTGCCATATTATTTATTAACACAGAAGACTACTGAATATACACAATACACCTCTAAAAAGGTTAAAAAGGCTTAATAAGAGTTGATTTTTAATAACGTACATCTTAGCATCCCAGAAGAGTCAATAAACATGGCTACAGTGTTAAGGGATGGCAATAAATAAATGTTCAAAGAAGTTGGATTAAAAGCCTAATCTGACAAATCCAACATAATGTAAGCAGATGATTTGTTTTTTGAAAGGAGTATAAATGAGTGTGTGTGTGTGTGTGTGTGTGTGTGTGTGTGTGTGTGTGTGTGTGTGTGTGTGTGCTTTACAAATGGAAAGTAGAATAGTCACCTCTCAAAAACACACTCACATACCAACGAGATTAATTACAAGTGCTGTGAATCACTGTGCAATTAATTAACTCATCCTTAGTAATGAGTGTGTGTGTGTGTGTGTGTGTGTGTGTGTGTGTGTGTGTGTGTGTGTGTGTGTGTGTGTGTGTGTGTGTGTGTGAGAACCGTGTCACACAGACAGCCCCTCCATCTCTCCACCTCTTGCCCCGTCCTCTCTCTAATTGCTTCCCTCTCTATTAAAATGCAGTCTGCTGTGACATCACTCAACCCTCTGTTAGAACAGGCCAGGGCACCAGGCCACACACACACACACACACACACACACACACACACACACACACACACACACACCCTTGGATATTTGCAGAGATTGTTGGTTAAGGTTTTAAAAAGACTTGCTTGCAGAGTAAAGTAGTGAGTTTTCCCAGTGTGTCGCTATTAGATCAAATCTTTTTTGGCACTTTTCACATCCAGACAGATGCAGAGGGAGACTGTTCACGTGGAAAAGGTCAGTCAGACGATGATCACGCTAATGTTTAGAGGGTGTTTCAACATGGCTGCTGTTTTTGGCAGTTCAATCAATAAAGAACGTATGAGGAAGCTGTATCCACGGGAGACGTTTTTATTTATATCTCAGCCCTGATTCAAGCAAGAACAAGATGAAAGCCACGACAATAAGCCAGCCAGTAATGTCTGACGCCCCCTCCTCGCCCTGCTCCTCTCATTCTCTCCGTCTCAGAGCTAATCTGATTGGTGCGTAAATCATGCTGACATCAGCACAGGTGGAAGTTGGCCCGCTCCTGCACAAACACACACACACACGGGCCGAGGCTGTCTCGTGGAGGCTCGCGCGATGATCATGGCGACAGTGGATAGCACATCTCTTTTATCATTCCCTGACTTTCCCTGACATTTAAAAAGCTATTAACACGGCTGAGATTCACCCCGGTGTACATTTCATATGTAATCACCCGCCCAGCACACGTGTACACACACTCCTGCGTGCCATTCACTCTCAAGCTCTGTGTGTGTGTGTGTGTGTGTGGGGGGGGGGGTGATCTCAGTGATAACACCGAGCCCAATGGCAGAGCAATGAATTATACCATAATAAGCTTTTCACACCATCCATCCTTAAGAAAAAAGAGCCACTTCACCACGATACACTCAGCTTGTGATTCACTTATTGATCCCTCACTGAAATCAATCAAGTGTTTTAAACCTTGATATCCTTGATCAGAACGTGCACCAGCCCCCGTCTTCCTCCCTCCAGTCCAGCCCTGAGCGTCGGTAGCGTACGGCTGTGTGGATGGTAATTATCCACCGATTCATCCGTACGTTCACGCTGATACTGGAAACAGCAACAGCGTGATAGTACTCGCTGCTGAGGGGCGTATTAATTTACGGCCCATTATTGTAAAACTTATCGTTACAACGCGAGGAAGCATTTATTGTAAACAGAGGACGGACACAGAGCAGCTCGGCTAATACACGTAATGTACTCGCGCGCGGCGTCTCTGACAAAACCTGTACAGCGGCTAATGTGGAGAGTGACATACGGCTTCTTGGCCTCTACGAAGCATTTATGAACAGTGAGCTCAGGCTTGTTCTGTTGTTTCAACGTGGAAGTGCTGCAGGATGTAGGAAGTAGTTTTACAATTTTACAACACGCTCAAAAATAAGGGATCTTGCTTAAGAAGGTCAGTGAAGAAGAAAGTGTCTGTGAAAGACCCTGAGCATTGTTTTCATTTCTTTTTATCATGTGTCTGTCCTGAAAGGGTCTTTCAGGTTTTGACTTTAGCGTAGCTTGAATTTGAAACCACAGCTGAATTCAGCCCCGTGCTCTGTGTCGCGCTCTCTTCATCCGGCAGCTGCAGATACAGCTCTGGAAAAGTTTGACTTTGCTGCACTTTTAATACCAGAAAGTCTGCAAAAAGTCTGCAGCTGGAGATAGTGAGGCTCACGCATGTTCCGCTCACATGTGAGAATACTTGGCTTTATTTCACATCTCTGTCATTAGAGTCTCCTCCCGCACTGATACATGGATGCGTTTATCTCTGTTCACAATGAGCTGAAGATCTGAAGCCCCCTCCAGCATCCTGTCGTTTATCCTTCCCCAGTTCTGTGTCTATCTTGCTCTCCCACACAGCCTTTCTGTATCCAACCTGGTGTAACGCAGGAGCGTGTGCTGCACGGTACAGGAGTGTGCTGCGTTGGGTGTCACCCCGAGTCCATCACTCAGTCTGCTGGGAGGCAGGCAGGCAGCCAGACCACCTCCCACCAGAGAGAAATCGATGAATGGTGGGATTTGGAAGAGACGCTTATGACTCACAGCACTGATACAATGTTATAAAACCGCTGGAAGATATACAGACGGGAGGTGGCCGATTTAAATCTTAGAGCAAAGCGCGCTGGGGAGAATGATCAGCTTTAGAAATGTGTAAGCAAGCCACAGACGGAGGGGAGGAAAGGAGACATGAGGACAGAAAAGTAGAGGTATAGACCCAGGGACAGAGAGAGAGAGAGACTGAGAGAGAGACTGATATATATATGTGTGTGCGTGTGTGTATGAGAGAGAGAGAGAGAGAGGCCTTTACACAATCTGGGGATTTAGAACACACACACAAGCTCTGCAAACAGATTCACCACAAAGTTACGACATCATTGACAGAGACCGAAACACCTCAGACCAACAACACAGTTTTCTGTAATGGCTACAAGTTAGAATACATGGATTTGTTGTGTCTAACACCCAACCTTAAAATGAAAGAAATGATATTAGTCCAGCTGAAATCACAAACCCAATTTCTGAAAGCCAGACACGCCACATTGCACCTGAAACTTGACTCTGATTGTTAATGTGCTCATTTTTTGCCATCACATCAACTTTTCTGCATAATGAGACAATAATCGCAGCTAACAACTAACTAACTTAGTTCTTCCAACACGTAAACACAGGCTGATTTTAATGCATTAAGAACTAATATTATCCACTCATAACCTGCTACCAATGCAGGTGTGTGTGTGTGTGTGTGTGTGTTTGTGTGTGTGTGTGTGTGTGTGTGTGTGTGTGTGTGTGTGTGTGTGTGTGTGTGTGTGTGTGTGTGTGTGTGTGTGTGTGTGTGTGTGTGTGTGTGTGTGGCTGTATTTGTATGGCAGCTCAGTCGTGGCTATATTTGGGCGGTGTGAGGCGGTCACTTATCCATCTGACCTTCTGGCTCATTTGCATGTGCTGCTCCCACCGTCTGAGAGATGCCATGACCTTTATTGGCTAATTAAGAAACATAACAGATATAAACCTGACAGAGTGAGCGCGAACACACACACAGACACAGACACAGACAGAGCGAGAGAGCTGCACTGTTACCAAACATTCACTAGCTTCAAGCGTTCCAGCATCATGTTTCTCTTAATCACACTGAGCTGCTTCGGATCTTTGAGTGAATCTCTACAGTCTGCAGCCGTTTACCTCCTGCCGTGCTCCCGTTCTCTCTCCTCCTCTCCTGTTAGGTGCTCATAATAAGATGCTAGAAGGTCACACACAATTTGTGTGTGCCAGGAAAAAAAAAAAAAACATCTGTAGAAGACACGCACATCTGAGAGCACACACAGGTGCAGGAGTCGGCGGCGTGATCTCCCACACCCTTTCAGTGTTCTTTTGTGTGTTAATCTGAGCAGTAATCTGCAGAGTGGGCAGATTAACGCCTGACAAGCAGCGTTTTCAGGTGTGCTGTAGCATTACGCAATCAACCTCCCTCAGACAGTACATCTAAAGGGCAGCAGAAACAAAGGAAATGCAGACACACTCTCTGGGTACTGATTAGAATCAGAAAGGTTGCTGACAATAAACTGCATTTAATCATATAAAACCGGGGTGGCCAACCTAGTCCAACGAGAGCTGCAATCCAGCGGGGTTTTCCGTGGTTACCGGGCAGAAGTCGTCTACCTGGTGGTCCCAGGTGGAAGCTGTTGCCTACCTGGTAGGACGGAAAGCCCTGGGTTGGTCACCCCTGGTCTTAAAAGAGGCTCAGAGTGTGAGGAAAAGGAACTAGACAAAGAGAAGAAGGTGGGGAAGACGTGTGACAGTAAAAGAAGAGTGAAAGACTGAAGGCTGCGACCTCTCAGAGCTGCAGCGTGTCAGTCTGTCAGCATGACAGGGCTGTGACAGAGGGAAACCCCGCTCAGCTCGGTGCACGCTGCAGCACACAGGGGCTTCACCGGCTGACAGACAGAGCCAAGGGCTGCCTGTCCGCAGCACGTCAGCGCCTGCAGAGCAGCCCTGCAGCCTGCTGTGCCTCCTCTTCCTGCCCCATGGATGCAAAAACTCCAAAATAAAAGTTGGGCCCATCAAACACATTCTGAGTAAACAAAAGCCAAGTTTCCAATGAACGCGCCAGAGCTGTGCGCTGAAATCAGCTCTGGCTTTACTCCTGAATCTTTTTTTTTTTCATTCATTATTGGTTGTAATTGTAAACTACTGTAGACTGTGACGCTGTTGGTCTATTCAGTGTGCGTCAAATAAATTGCAGCAAATTGTTCGAATGAGGACTTACATTATCACTAATTTAAACAACCAATGAAGTCATTCTAAACAGTCTTTTAGCGTTTGTATTATCTTTGCTCCCGTCTGTACATCCGTGTAGCATGTCCTGCTCTGCCGCCCCGGCTGTGTCCTCGTTTGTCCCTCTGTGTGGGCCCCCGCAGCTTCTCTCTTTCTTGTGTTTGCCTTGTGTGCCGACTGCGCCCGTGGTTTTTATCCTCCCAACATTCCAGTAAATACTCAGACAGAATGAGAGACGCGCTGAGAGGAGCCCGGGGCCAGGGCGATCAATCAGAGGGAAAACAGCACTCAGATCAGGCTGTTTCTGCTCCATAAAACAGCCTTCAGTACAGCAGCAGCCGGTCAGCTGCAGGGGTGCACGATCAGGACTCTCTTGCTTTCTCCTTTTGTATGTTTGTGCCAATCCCACCTTTAAATCGCTGTAGCAAATTCAGCTGCTGAACCTGTGATGAAGGCTGTGAACTTCTGTTTCTCTGCTCTACTGCACCGTTGATGTCCGGCTTCCCGACTTAAAGCCAGACCCACAATGCACCAGAAAAAAAAAGAGTCAACATGGTGCTTTGTTTTTTTTCCCCCCTCCCTTTACAGGCTATAGGATCAGGGATAATGCTGTATAAATATTTGATGCCTTCTTCGCCGGCTCTTCTGCGCTGTGCTGGGAGAGTGCAGCATTAAGCTGGATGATCAAGGGGAACTTCGAGGCGCGCTCTCGCACGCGCAATTACAAAGACACATGCGTGGAGCCAGGTTCAGTCAGTAGCCACACACACACACACACACACACACACAATCACACACACACACACACACACTGCTGTGTCTGGAGTTCAAGCTCCCTCTGATGCCACTCTAGTGCACACGTCTCTGATGCTCCACATCTCTGTGTCTAATGAAAGTTACGTCAATAAATAGAGACGTTACTGAGTGTCTGATGTATGTCCTGCGGTGCGGAGAGAGGGAGAGACGAATGCTGCAGGGAGAGTGTGTTAAACCGCTGAGCTGTTACCGCTGCTCCCCTCCTCACCTGTAAAATAAAGAGTCCCAATTTTTCTCCATCGAGCGAGTGTGAAATGTCAGCCTGCGTAATGTCAGAGTGCTCAGAGCGCAGAGACAAAGAGGGCTGGTCTCCTCCACAGATCTATGCAGATGGTGGCTGATATGTGATATTAACCTTTGCAATACTGTCATACTACAAGTCCTGACTGTACTCCCAACACACACACAGACACACACACACACACATACCCACACGCACACTCAAGCAAGCATACTAATAATATTGATCCACCCACAGACACACTGTCATTTTTTCCCCTCCCTATTCATCAAAGTGTGTGTGTGTGTGTGTGTGTGTGTGTGTGTGTGTGTGTGATCATGATCATGCAGAATCATTTTTCTGTATTTTGGGATACTAATATTTAGTGTAATTATTCCGTAAACTTTTCTCTGGACCCTGAACTATATAAACCTGCCATACGTGTAGCTCATCTTACACAAATTAATGTGACAAATGTGCCAGCCCACCGGTGTTTTCCTCATTTTAAATTGCTTGTCAGCGGCAACATTCTTTAGACAAACGAGCTCCTGGTTTTTAGCGTCGCTCCTCACTTTCTCTGCCGAATTGTCAGTTTCAGCGGGGGGGTGGAAAAAAAGGGAGCCGGGGGAGGGGGAGAAAGCGCAAAACCAAATTGGTAGAGAGGGATGAGAGTGAGATATCAAAAGACTGGAATCTGAGGGATGAGTGAGCAGAGTGTCAGTCAGCGTCTCCGGTCTCAGAGGTCAAGGTCTGTATCGTTGCTCTCCAGTGCTGAAACAACAGCCGGCACGGCCCAGCACCAGGGAGCCAAACAATCTACGCTCCTGCATTGTTCCCTATCTGCTGAAGAAAACGCTTCAGCCTCTCTTTTCCTTAGTCCCTCTCTCACACAATCATCCCTCACTTCATATCTGGCGAGAGAGAATAGAGCGTGTTCCTTATTGTCCCCTTAGTGGTGATGTGGGGGTGTGTGTTAGGGCTTGATTGTTACTGGTTTACATAAGGGTATTAAACTCTCGCATAGGCCTATCTATCTGAGCCAGGCAGATATATTTGTGTTGTGGCTCCTTTATGCATTTGTTATTTCCAAAGAGGATTGGGATGCACCAGTGGAAGAGAGGATAGATAGCCTGCTGATATTACCCTCTTCCTCACTCCCTCGCTTCCTTCTTTTTGCTCTAAAAACAAACTCGTGTGCGTGTGTTTGTGTGTGCGTGTGCGTGTATGTGTGTGTGTGTGTGTGTGTTACTTCAAGAAACAAAAGCGGGTAATTAATTAAAGAGAAGTGCACTTTGGCGCCATTGTCCTGTTAACAGCATCCAGCCAATCAGCATTCGGTGATATTAGTTGTAATAATAGCTGTTGTTTCTGTCCGTAATGGTCTGAAATTAGGAGCGTATTAGCTTCGCATTGTGTCGACGCGCTCAGCCAAATCAAAATAAAGTGGAGAGAAAGGTTTACTGTCGGCTTAAATCAAACAATAACGCACGGTGCAGGATTGTGCGCCTACGCCGTTTACGAGTTACTTTAAATGGACAGAGATTTCCCCGTCAGAGACGTTATTGGGCTAAAATCAACACCGCAAAAATGGTGGAAACGTGTTTCTGAGTTTTTGTTTTTTCTGGCCCTGTAGACCTTATCCTTCCTCAGGTCAGAGAATTTACACAGCCCTGTTCCCCTGCTTCTCCACCTAGTGAAAAAAAATCATCACATAAGTTTTTATATCTCGGAGAATCATCAGGTGTAAAGATCTGAATGTGTGAGCCAGTTTGGACAACATTTGTTTTGTGAGAAAACTAACCAGAGACAGCATCAGGTTTATTATTTATTGTTTCTCATTAATCATATAGAGACGATCTTTTGTCCTGCTCCACTCTCCACATTTCCTCTTAATGGCCAGGGTCCAAATGCATTTACTCTACATTAATTCTAAATTCAGGAACTTATAATTTAATATTCCCTATAATGAGTACTTATATTGTCGTGTCTGTAGTATTTCCATCCCAGGAATGAATTTAAAAAAAAATCTAAAAGTAATAATTGAAATGCATTCTTAGCATGCTCTGTGAGTGCAGGCTGTGGTTTGCAGAATTCCCCAGTCTGCGAGTGAGTCTGTGTACTTGTGCGCACCGGGCAGGAGAGGTTAAATCAAAGTGGAGTCAATAACTTTATCCCTCCCTCTCTCCCTCCCTCCCTCCCGTCTGCTGGGAACGCCTGCTGCTCGCTGGCCGCCTCATGAAACAGGAGGACGGGCTGGGGTTCAACGCTTTCACAGAGGAGGGAAGAGTCGTGCTGCTACTACGGAGGCTGATCTGAGGCTGGCGCACAGATGTAGAGACGCTCTTTCATCCACACGTGCGCGGCCAGCAAACGGCTTCCTGGCTGCGTCTGGGAATGATAATGAGCTGGATTCTCTTTTCTCCCAACCTGAGAGTCCAGTCATGGCCACGTCCCCGACTGAATCGATAACGTCGTCCATAATCTTTATTGTGGGATGAAACGTAGCATAAATCAACCGAAGCCCTTCACACTTTTCTCTTCTAGCTGCCTCCAATTGCTGCTCTCTGTTGGGCCGATGGGGCTTCCTTCACCCCAGTCCCACCAGTCCCCCCAGTCCACCCACTGTTCGTGTGTGTCATATCACCTTTCACTTTATTGGTTGTGTTCTCGTTCTCAGGGGCGTTTGTCAGGAATTAATTGTCCCTCTACCTGCAGGTGACGGGAACGATGTTGAAGTTGTTCAGCCTTCCCCTAAGACGTGCGCGTTCAAACAGGACACGCGGACGTGTGTGTGACTTCCAGCTCTGCTCCCTCTGAGTGTGAGTAATGAGGTTTGGAGAGGAAAGCTTAGCCAAATCCTCTCATCAGTCTTCAGTCTTTCAATACCCAATCAGCAGGCTAATTCAATACCCAATCACAGGGCTAATAGCATCCAGCCCAGAGGAGCACCAATGAGAACCCGGCTAATGGACCCCGGGGAATAACTGCGTCCACACAGAGCTGTTGCAGAAAAAAGAGGCAGAAATTCCTTTTCTTTACTGTCTACCGATCTGAGTCCGGCCTTGCTGTAGCTGTGCAGCAGACAAAGAACCTCTCGTTAAGCTCTTTCAGACATTCACGGCGACTTTAGAGCACCAAAGGGATGCAAACGACCGTGCAGCTAGAACTAAAAATGATAAAAAATTATAAAAGAAAAGCCCTTTTCTCTGTTTGGTAATAGTTGTAGTTTGATATTTGAGCCCCTTTCAGTGTGACACGTTGCAGGACTCTGAGGCATTTACATTCAGGAGTGTCTGAGCTGTGGTGGCGTCACAAATCCCCGTCCCTGACACGCACCAAATAAACTGTCAGGGCGGTTATATAGTGTCTCCATAAAGCCCCACCATCAAACAGTTACTGCTGCCATCGGTTCTGTCCACTGCACCAACAACACAAACAAATCACGTCGCGCTGCGAAACTCTGGGAGGTGGCTCTCACACATGATTGTATTCTCTGATATGATCACACGCCGTATAACCTATAATGCGCTGGGTTGCCATCCATATTGACCTCCCTCTCCCAGCCTGCGTCACTAAAAGCTTTTCAGTGTTTCATGATGCAAATGCAGCTTCCTCCACTGTCCCCGCACTGCTTTATCAGCCTTTTTTCCACTGTTTGGCTGACTCTCTGCGTCTAAAAAATTTGGATATACATGTGATTAACATTTGAAAAAATACGAACGTGCCATTTGACGGTTTATGTTGTTAAGAAAGCACCCAATGTCCCGTCTGATGGTATTCCATGAAGTCTCCACGGCTGCATCATCTTTTATGGGTGAGTCTCTGCAGCCTCGGCCTTGAAGAAATGACAATTGATCTGCAGGTTATTTCCCGCTTCCTGTTAGCTAATTGAAACAAAGTAGGATGGCTGACTGGGGATGCGAAGCACGTGCCCGTGAACGTGCACGTCCGGGCTACCTGGTGGGGAAGCTGCTTTTATTCCCAGGAAATAGGCAACACAAGGTGTGTTTGTCCAGGCTCAGCTTGTGTTGTCGTGCCTGAGTCTGTAGCCGCGTCTGGGCAGCAGCTTCTTCACTATCACCTCACACCAACAGCGCTAAACACGGAGCGCCCAGCTGTGCACAGCTGTTTGAGATTGTATGGGGAATGTTTGACGGATAACTTAACATGTCACATTATCTAAGGCAAAATCACGTGACCTCAAGAAACACAATCTTAGTCTTAAATGACTTTCATGTCCTCTTTGCATAATACCATTAACTGGAGTAATGAGGCCCACTCCATATCCTACAGCCCTTACATGATTTCCTTAAATTCAATTTAAACTTCCTTTCTGAGACATTCAGAGCTCTTCCACAACAGCCCTTCCACCACCATGTTTTTTTTTCTCCTCCCAAACTGCAGTAATGATTTCAGCCGGAGTCTTCTGACAGACTAATCAAACTCTTGTTAGGCTGCAGGATACACTGAATCATCGTTAAATCTATCTGCATGTTACCTGCGCCGCTACAATTAGCTATGAACCTCATTGGAAGCTCATTTAAATTCCTCATATGAATCTCAATTAAACAGATTCAAACAAACAGGAGATGTACACACACACACACACACACACACATACCAGCACGCCTATGTTTCAATTAATTTGTCTTGATACTCAAGACAAATCCTTTACAAATCCTCACGTGATAATTAACAAT
>BJFM01001966.1:51752-70901 GCA_016586285.1 Arothron firmamentum | reverse complement strand
TATATATATATTGGAGGCATAGAATATCAGGAGGAAACTCATAGAGGCACAAGGAGAGCATGAAATGAGCTGTTAGAGGAGAAAAACAAGTGCTTTTTAAAATGTGGACTTTTAAATAGTCCCTTTTGAGGACAGAAGACATATTTGATATTTGAAATAAAATTGATTTAGCATATTTTAACTGATCTGTGTTGCCGTCACTTGTTAATATTTGTGAATCCCTTTAGTTCAGCCAGTTAAAAATTAAAACACCAGAGAGCATAGAGGGAAATGGTGTATCTTAATTCATGTCATTCGTTCATGCTGGGCTCTGTGATGAAATCATGGGTCAGTTCATTCAGTGATCTGTGAAAGACTGCATGCATAAGCTGCTTCCATCTTTGTGCAACACATGTGACATTCCATATCAAGCAGAAAAGTGGTAGAACTGCCCTCCCACTTCCTCCAGTGCAGGAAGGGATGTGTTCCTCTTCACAAAATAACCCCCCCCCCCCCCCCCCCTAAAATGATTGTGTAAATGCAAGAAAGCCATATTGCAAATGTGTGCATAAGCAGTGGACCATTTGCATATAAATGTATTCCTGGGAGTGTTATTGTGTGGTGGTTGTGAAACTTGTGCAGACTTGATATGCATGTCAGGCAGACTGAGAGATGATGGGATCCTTTGTAGATTTTATGTGAGTTGCAGCTTGATCAGTGACATGCAAAAGCAGCAGACAGCGTGTGTGCGGACCTGACTGCTATCCCGCTCCCTCTGGTCTCAATTATTAGAATCATCAGAATTGAAATTTTTATGAATGTTTTCATCCTGTATGTAAAACGTTAACAGAGAGAAGCCACGCTGTAAGTAACTTTTTAAATTGTGACCAGGAGGTACAGTGGGTTACTCAGAAAACATCAAATGAAGACTTTACTGAAGAATAAATGAAACCATCAAACACAACTCTGGATAGACTACTGTCATCTATAGTATTATAATACTGTATTTTGAAAAGTGTTGTATGTGCAAATGTTGTCAGATCTAAATAATTGTGTGTCTTCTTTGGTAATATTTTTGTAACGTAATAAATTCAAGTCATGTTAATGTGTAACATTCAGAAAATACGGCATGTAGTTTTGTCTGCAGCTGAGTTGGAAAACATGATTCACCTTGGTGTGGCGCGAAACCGGCTGCTGGGCATTGTTTTGAAAGATTCAGCAGCTACCTTATGTTGGGCGGTAAAGGTTTGACCCAACTAATTGCTGCTCCCAGCAATATTTAACAAGTAGAAGTCTGATGAGTCATTTTTCAAGGCAATATTAGAAATTGTAAGATGTTTGAGCCTTTATTAATGAATTCTGAACAATGCAGCGATCAACCCCTTAAAGGCATAACCTGCGGATCCCAAAGTTACCCATAATTCATGACTCAGGACTGATCTGTAAATCATTGGTCAACAGATTTGCATATATAAGGTCATATGAAAGCATGCATGATAAATATGAGACAGAGCAGTGGAGAACAACTAATGGAGACCTGCTAAAGAGGAATTAAAATAGGGTTCCTCAAAGCAGTACCAGTGTTGTAAAGTTCTATGAAGAGGATTATGATGTTCCTCTCTAGGCTGAATTGGGTTGGGGCATTTTATAACAATATTAATATTATAAAGTAAAAATAATGTTTTACCCACTCTACACATTAACTACATTATAACACATCTACTTTATGTATGAACGAAGTCATTTTAGAGAGATAAAGAAACTGGCTTTCCAAAATAAATAAAAAAAAAAATAATTTCTAGGGGAACATTATTGCAAAAAAGAAGCAATCTGTCAAAAACACATTTCTTCACATTTTGTGTTAAGTTTTGGTCACCTATTGGTATATATCAGCAGTCTGGGATGGACAAGAAAGCTGGGAAATTAAAAATACACATGTAGCTGTGCATACACATAGTATACATAAACAAGTTTAAATTGTTGCACTTGAAATAAATATGAAAAATCTTGTAATTTGATGGCGGCAACTTGTTCTAAAAACAGCAATGCACCACATGGATTTATTGATTATTAAATATCCTGCCATGCTGATGGGATTTTCAAGATATAATGCCATCAACATTTTTTTCTTCACACAGCCCAGATGCTATCACTGACAATACAGAGCATTACCACATCTAATGACCAAAATCAATCCCTATAATCATTAAAACACATTATTAAACAACTTTCCCAGCATATATAGACACTCCAACTTGTTTCCTAGTGTAAGAAGATAAAGGTCAAGTACTGGGAAAAACACACAACAGCATGTCCAGAGCCACTATCGGGCCATCTGTGTCAGTGAGAGTGGACATTTCTCACTATAGGTCCGAACAAAATGCTTGGAGCAGGAATTGTTCTTATCTGTGTTTTTCCAATTTTTGCACAGGCGAAACAAGATTTCTAAGATAAAGCTGCAACAGCATAACTACAAAGGTTGCAAGTAAAATAGGGAGTATTTTTCACCTTACCCTCACTTAATGACTGCTTCTTATAATTCTACAAGGACTAGTGCAACACAGTACAAAGAAGAAACTGTAGTCAATTACAGAAGAAGATTCTGCCTGAATACTGTAAATGCTTTTTGAAGTTAGTGGAGTTAATTTGATCTCACCTGTTCATGCTGCCTTCCAGTCTCACACAGAATCAGGAAACTGTTGAATATGTCCAAAGTCCAGAACAGCAAAATAAAGACTAATTACAAATTATTTTCTAATTTATTTATTTCTTTATTTATTTATTTATTTATTTATTTATTTATTTATTTATTTATTTTGTATTACTGTATTGTTCCAAAAGCATCAGTGCTACTTCAGGATCTTACAGGATATTTGGGTGTTGAATTTGTAAATCAAGTACAAACATCATGAAATCATTGTAAAATACATAATAATCTTGACTAAACCTAGAACACACCAAAGCACAGTTTTCAGCCCCACTGAGCACTGATTGATACTGGCTTGATGGCGGTGATCAGGTGTGGGTGATCAGAGCCAATAACTCCCAATGGTCTGACATTCCGAAAGAACTTGATGGGGGTGAAGTGGATGCTCTTGAGACTAGGAAGTTGGTCTTAGGTCAGGAGAGAAATGGAAGAATAACCTAGAGCCTAGTTTTTATCATCCTGCTGAATGGTCCTTAGGGCCAGGTCTTCAGGTGCTGGATATCAAGCTCTTTTGCTGCTGCTGCTGCTGCTGCTGCTGCTGCTGCTGCTGCTGCTGCTGCTGCATAGTCACAGCATTGTCCTCTTGGACCTGTCGTCCATAATAGCGTAGGTGGCTGTCAGGAACCGGCACTCTAGTGCTGGCACGGGTGAGGCATTGGACTGCCTGCTCCAGCCAGAGCCCACACCTGCCTCTCATCACCCATTATCCACCTATTTAAGCACCTGGTCTGACAGCCTCCAGTTGTTGGGTTTTGCACCTGGTTTCCTGTGGAGGAGATTCTGCATTTCAGCACCGAAAGTGTGATAGATTTTTTGGACTCAATTTGGATTTACCTGTTGGACTGTTTGCCCTGTTCTAACCTCCATTACTGTGCTTCCCCTGAAGTTTCCCGTCCCACTGACTGTGGATACGTCCTTTGTTCGCCAGCCAGCCGTGGAGAATTCCGGCCTGTTTCTACTTTCATTTTCATTAGTCCTCCTTCGGAGAGTTTTGAGTTTGTTTGATTAATCCTCTCATCGAGCGCTTTCTGTTAAGTTTAGACTATTCATTAAAGATTTGTCTTGCCACTTCCCGCTGTCATCTCTGTTTGGGTCCTCCAAAACTGTTCCCTAACAGTGGCATTGCTGCGGCTTGCATAAAGAAGTAGCACGAGGATGACCTTCAGTAAAACCCGGTTGGCCTGTGGTGAACTGCTGACAAAAATTTCAGTTCACCAAGCCACTCTCCTCTGTGGTCATTGGAGGACCTTCATTTAGGACCAATAAATTTTTCCCTTGGCATAGGCCGCAGGGCATCTTTATGTCACACCGAGCACTGGTGATTGCACACTGCCAGCACCTCTTGTTGGCCTTTATCCATTCGGTAAGTTCTTTTGACAACGTTGTGACTTGGGTAGTCACTTAGGAAGTGTTCCTCATTCTCGCAGAAGTGGCCATAGGGCTGAAACAGTCATTTAGCAGACACTTTTATCCAGAGCCACTTACAAATGAGAGACACAGTCGAGCTACAATGGACTTATAAACAATAGTTTATCTCTCTGCAACCTTGCATATTTGCAGAATTTGTCAAAGGATATTGTTGATCTAGTTCTTATGCGGTCTGGTCTATGTAGAGCAGGGGTCACCAGCACGGTGCCTGTGGGCATCAGGTCACCCACAAGGACCACAGGAGTCGCCTGCAGGCCTGTTCTAAAAATATCATAACTTGCAAGTGATCTGCATCTAAAATGTTTTTTTTTTCTGCAGCTGTTTTTCTAATCACACTTGCATTCATATAGATTTGACAATGACGATGTCTTAAAAATAAAAGAATTAAAAATATGTTTATTATACATGAAGTTTAGGTGAATTCTGACCTAGGTCAAAGGTCAATATTGTGTGCACATGGTGCAGTTTCTTAACCCAAAAATACGGCTGAAAAGAAAGAAAGCTTATCATTTTCAAAGTGAATGGAAGGAACAGTTCTTTTTTACTACTGTGAAAGGAAGCTGCTTGTGTTTCATTTGCGGGACAACTGTGGCAACAGAGAGCGGCACAATGTGGAGCGACACTTTACTGCGCGTCATGAAAGCTGCCATGCTAACTACCCACCAGAAAGCACTCTACTGGCAGAAAAGGCCTGTGAGCTAAAGGCAGCTTTGGATAAGCAGCAGTCTTTTTTTACAAAGCCGGCAAAAAATCCCAAAAAGCAACCGAAGCCTCTTCTGGAGCTACACATTTTCTGGTAAAGAAGAAGAAGGGCTTTTCAGACAAATAAGTTTTCAAAGACACAATGATGATAGCTGCTAACACAAATGATAGCTGCTAACACAAAGATGAGAATAACAGAACCGATCTAATCTCCACTCTCTCCGATGTCCAACTAGGGGCATCTGCGATGGCTAGATGATTGTCAGCTATGTCTGGTAACTTGGCCAATCAGCTGGACCGAGATCTGGATAAGTCCAGATGGTTTAGCATCCAGTGCGACGAGTCTGTGGATGACATTAGCACAGCGCAGCTGTTGGTATTCATCCGGATGGTGTTTAAAGAGTTCTCTATAAAAGAAGAACTCCTGACACTATTGCCCCTCAAGACAACTACAAGGGAAGTTGACATTTACAACGCTCTGAAAGAGGGTTTTTTTTGTGCAGAAAAAGGTACCAAAAGCTCCTAGCGGTAACTATAGACTTGGCTCCCGCTATGATCGGCCAACATACAGATTTCATCACTCACAGTAAAAGTGTGACCCAGACAGGCAGAAAAAAGAAACAGACAGCATATGCTGACAGTGGTAACATGGTTGTGTCACAGAAACGTTGAATTAAAATATTGAAAAACTGTGTTTAATTCAAAAGTGTGTTTATAAAATGTGACAGAGTTTGAGCAGAATTACAGCAGATTTGCTCAGTTAAAAAATGTGATAAGATATATTTAATGTGAAAATTGATTTTTCGTAAATATTACATCAACTTTTTCAAACATAGTTCATGAATTGTTAAAAGGGATTGTCAGTGACTGGTGAAAACTGGACATTTTTTCTATTAAATATAGAAGTGTTTATCTGAACAACTGCTGAGATTAATAAAAATAAAGTGTTGAATATACAATTTGTTATTTTAGAGGAGTGTGTCAAACTGGTAGCCCTTCACATGACTCTGCTCTCCATGAAGTAGCTCTTGGTTTCAAAAAGGTTGGTCCTTTGGGTAATAGTACTACTACTAATAATAATAATAATCATCATCATCATCATCATCATCATCATCATCATCATCATATAAATTTCCTCTCATCTATATTAAAAAATAACATAAAGCACTTCCTCAATTGCTTTATCATTTGGTACAGTGGGGAGGCTTGTGGTGGTATCTCCATAGTGGTGGTATCCTTTTTTGATAGTTTGGTGTCACAAGAAAAAAAACAGGAAGGGAAGGCATGTTTGATTGTCTCTGCACTGACGTGGTTGTTGCAGCAGGTTGCAATGGAGCTTATCTTGTGTTCTGATCTTAGCCCTCAGAATCATGAGCCTCTGTGACATTTCTCAAACTAAAGGTGCAACAAAGTCAAATTTCCCAGAAAATCAATAACATCTAATGCACCTAAACAGAATTGATAAATGATTTGCCAAGGACTGCTAATCATCATGGTTGAAGCTTCTTACAAAACACACTTGAAGAAATAGTTACAAAAATCCATGAAGCTTGGCAGAGAAAAAGCAGCAAAAATGCAACAACTATCTTAAGGTAATTGTCATTGATGCTCCTTTTATTTGGGAGCAGTGAAAATGAAGGAAATGTGTTTTGCTGAAGCATGAGCCTGGGCATTTCTTTTTTTTTAAAAAAATTACTATTGTGTGGATATCAAACATAGGGTGCTCACAAAAGAAAAGTTGCTGAAATCAGTCAGCCATCTCATGCACACCCTTGTGATAGGTACATTATAGAGCGAGTGATCACAATGTTTCTCATCAAACAGAGAACAAAATGAGAATATGTATAAGCACATATGAATGCTATGCTTATTCTGACATACATTAATAACTTGTTATACCAGTACTTGGTGAACAGCATTCATCTTCCTAGATTATTTGATATGTAGATCATATTTTCCATGTGAAATGATGAATACTGACTGATGTTAGAGAATAAGCCCCTTCAAACAGAAGAAACTACCCCACTTTTCCTGAGGTGTATTTTATTCGTGTAAAATAGTGTAAAAATCAGATAGAAATAGACAGACAGACAGACAGACAGACAGACAGATAGATAGATAGATAGATAGATAGATAGATAGATAGATAGATAGATAGATAGATAGATAGATAGATAGATAGATAGATAGATAGATAGATAGATAGATAGATGTTTACAGTGTCACGTTTAAATCAGACATCAAAGAATGTGCAGCTTCATCTCTTTATCCCAGCAACTCCAGCATGTCCTGTTGTATAGATCCATCTGACATGGTGCATTCCCAGAAAAGCCTATCACATGATTGTCAATACCAGATTAGTTTAAAGTTACAGCACATATTTCTGTCCGTGAAATAAAGTGTTGCACATCTTCCTCCTCCTCGGGAATGCAGCAATGTGCTAAATTAGACAGTTTCCCTATTGTTGAAATGAAAGGCTCTCCAAACAAAGGTTTTCACTTTATTACTGCCACACTGTGTCTGCATCAAGTGCTAGAACAATGGAATCCTTTCATATAATGCGTAGCGGAGGTGCTGCATTTCATGCATCCAAATGTAACAAGACTACGTTTACTTCACAAATAGGTTACAACAGTATTTGATTTATTTTTACTCTACTGCTTTAATCTACCAAGACATTCCACAAATTAGTCTGTGTGCCTTTCTGCCCCTGATGCAAGCATTTTATCTGTGGTAACGGGCGCATATGTTGTGTGCACATGCGTGCGAGGAGCCTCTATTGAGCTGCCAGAACATTTGGCCTCATTCTCAAAGCCAGGCAACCATATGTTGATTGAACTTGAGGAAACAGAGAGGAAAAAGGCATCAGCTCAGAAAGAAAAATACCTAATTACTGCAGAAATCGGGTAATGGCATGGCTGTTTGTGCATTAATATTTCCTTTCAAAGCCAGTGAGTTGACCCAGCTGAAGCCCGTACAAGTCGTATTTTTGCAGAAATAAACTTTATAGCTAACTGGGAGATAGATGCTCTCAGCCTGGATTCACACAGAGATAAAGGAAACAGGAGGAGGTCGTTTAGTGGGCTTCATATTATTGTGGTCAGGAATATCAGAGCGTGTTTCGATGTACAGCGCAGTGTGAATATGAAGTAATGAGGCATTTTGGCCCCAGGAGAAGCTCCACCAGACTGTGATATGTTTCGCTCTTACAAAAGACCCTCAGCAGGACAAATACACTGTTAATCAGACTCTACCTTCACTCAGCAGTGTCCACATGTCTTCACTTAGAAAAACAGTTTTCTCCATGCCTTTCGTTGGGTGTCTCATAGTATTCTGTCATATAGGTCCATATTTGTGTTTAATTTTCTGCAATGTACAGTACTATTCTGTACACCTACGAAACATATCCAGGAAAAAACCTCCAGAAGAGTCACGGGAAAATGAACCTACCCCTTAACCAGCACAAGTCACTGGTATTTGTAGAGTACAGATCTCCCAAGATTTTTGTAACTAAATAAACAAATGCATTTAAAATTTAAAATAGGGACAGAAGATGAATAATATGGATCCTAAAAAGGTAACCTTGAAAGGAAAAGAGGTAAAAAAAAAAAAAACGTACACAGATACAGCTCTATATTGATTTTAGAAGCATTGGTGATGAATAATTACTCACAATAAGGGTACAAGTGGTTTTTATGACTCTCATTAATCATAAAGATTGCTAACATCTCAGTTATCTGCACCATGTAATTCTGCATTACACTATCACATTTGCATTGAATTAAGAGTGACAGAAATCCAGTGTGAGTTTCGAGAGAAGAACCAGCTCCTGCATCTCAACAGGACCAAGGATGCGATGAGGACAGAGAAAGTGGTTTTTCTATTCTGTATGCATAAGAGAAGTGTGGAGAGGTTCAGTAAATTTAAGCTCCCGAATTGCACATGGACGATGGCCTCTCATGGAACATCAACAACACAGCAGCATGGGAAGCACAGCAGGGTCTCCACTTCCTCCAGATCCTTAGGAAGAACCAGCTGACTGAGGACTTGCAGCCCCCCTTCTATCTTTAGTAGCTAGCTTTTCTATGATCTGTATGTTTTCCAATAAAAACGCATCACAGTCTGATGGCTGACGCATGTTCGGAAAACAGTCTTTCTTCCACATTAGTTTTGTTTTTCAAAGTTTATTTAACAAATATACCATTAAGTCCAGAACAAGTTCCAAAGAAATCTATGAGCTCCTCCTATATATTTAGCCCTCCACCAGGCATTCACATATGTACACCATCTATCATAACCCCTGAACCTTCTTAATTTGACTGGCACACATATTTTTCGCCAGTCATTTCATGAGCAGCAAAATCATTAACACAAAATCTTGAATACAATTAATATGAATTTAAATTACAATATATAGTGAATGTACTGTATGTCGTGATGGCTAACATTACTGAAACACATGACCAAGCTTGCTTAATAGAGTTAAGGTATGGAGTTTGAAGGGGGCAGAGAACAAATGGATCTTCTTAAATTTGACATGTGTTCTGCTAATTCTGGCCACCACTGCATATACATACTTAGGATAAATGTAACAGGAAGTTGCATTTAGGAAACTTCCCATCAGCTTTAGTGATCTTGTGTGTTGCTGTTCTGATTGACAGTCCCTGGAGTATGAAATCTGCAGGGATTCTCTTACTACAAATACAAATGTATACTGCATTCCGCACACAGGCATTTGAATACTGCATTCCGCAGACAGGCATTTGAATACTCTATCATGTTATCTGTCCACCTAAAGTTGTTCCTTGATGGACTAAATGTGGCAGTGATTGATGAATCACTTGAGGAGAATAAACCGTCCATAAATTGCTTAAACTAACTTAAAAACTGAGCGGCTATTGTAAAAATGAAACCAGATTTATGTTTTACCACCATTGGTTTCTAGTACATGGTCTTCATTTCCTCCTTTTTCTGGATTAAATTTTGTACCAGGAGTCCTTTGAAAAAGTGGCTTTTAACCTAGGTAGGACTTATCTTAGTTAATTAAAGGATAAGGTGGCATGAATGTGAGCAGCATCTGAAGTCGGATTAGCTCAAAAGCTATATTTAAAAATTGTGTTCTGCCTACAGGGCACTGCAGTTGACATGTGAGGCCGATGTTAATCTAGGATACTCATGAAGCATCCGCGTGCATGACACAACTGACTTTCACAGCACTGCCTACTTGATTCTATAAGTTCTGTGCAGAAAGCAGAAAAATTAAAGTGTTTTCCACCACGGTACAAGCCTAGCAGGCTCCAGAATCTGACGGATGTTTTTCCACAAGTCAAAAACAGTTAGGTTCAGGTTGAATATGTACCGAGGAACGGGAATCTGATTAGCACATGCTGTTCTGGGAGTAGACTCTGGAGCTGAGACCATCGTGGCCTGCAGCCTCGCCCTGGTGTAGGTGACTGAACTCTCTTCCCACATCCCCAGTGGTGATGGTAATTGTGAGGACAGGGGAGCCGTGAGAGCCCCAATGTGTGGAGCGAGCAGGAAAGCTGGGAGGGAAAAAGATCAAGGGGATTAGGGGATGATGGTGGTGGGTGGAAGAGCTCAAAGAGAGTTGAAGTGGCACGAGCACTAAAGAGGAATCTGTTTGCTGTCTTGTGCACAGCACTGTGCTGTACGTCTGTCAAACTCTCTCTTTTGTTGCTTCCTGTCATATTGTCAGATATGTAGAAGAATTTCAGTTCTATTTGTTGTGTGTGAGATTTAAAGGCTTTATATAGATAGATAGATAGATAGATAGATAGATAGATAGATAGATAGATAGATAGATAGATAGATAGATAGATAGATAGATAGATAGATAGATAGATAGATAGATAATTTTTTTCCCCCTGTGGTAACTTGGATTAGAAGTAATGTGATATTTATTTTCAGAACTCCAACTGCAAGCAAATAAATGCATTAATGCACTTCTGAGAGGTTTGGATGTCACTTGCCAAATGAGGAGTTTGCACTGAATAATCGTGTAGATATAATTTAATAGTGTTGTTCTGATGGTTGACAGTAGAGCTTCTCCTCCATGAGAGATTTGAGTGTTGGCTGAGCCATAATACAGTGTTTTCAGCTCTGTCTCACTGAATTCATTATGACAAGAGATGCCTAACAAAGATGCCATGTATCCAGAGCCCCTGAAACATACAAAGTCATATATGTGCATCTAAAGCTATTGACAAGAGACTGGTAAGTTTTGACCTCTTCTAGAAATGGAACAGTTTAAAAAAAAAAAAAAGACAAAATAATGCATTTATTGGTGACCACACTCACACTTGCAACATGCTGATGAACAAGCACGGAGGTCTTCACAGACCTGGATCCTCCATACAGCTCACTAAATTCCTTCACTATTCCTAAAAGAAGCATTAATAATAAGAAGGATGTAGGTGCAGGAGCCTGTCCCTTCCATGCTGGCCTGCAGTATATAAATGACAGGGGCACTTCTAATCCCGTAATGGGAGATTCGGTGCCTGAAAGCTGATGGCTGGCCCAGTCATTTTTCACGCCTGCTCTGCTTCAACTCTTTGACATGATTGATGCTGCAACCTCCCTGTGCTCTGATTCACCACTCCAGCAGCTCTGGATTAAAATCCATCCTTGCTGACGTTTACATATAAAATTGGTAGTTAGGGCAGTTTTCCATATGGAAACAAAGGGGCCTGCTCTGCTGTTATTGATCACCCTGGCAATACATTTGTGCTGAGTACATCAGGATAAGAAGTGACATTTCTGTATGTTCATGATACTGGTGTCTGACAAATTTTTGTCTTCTGACCAAAATGTATGTCAACAAAATCCAAACCCGCACATCAGTTACAACCAGTTTGCCAACAACCATATTATATACACATTTCCACCTATTAATCTACAAGGATGCAGGTTTTGAATGCATTAAATTCTTTCAGTGACATTAAAATCCAATAGAATGTTCATCAATCAGGTATTGAATAAATCATCTCCAAAAGATTATAATTTTTTTCCCCCTAAAACTAAAAAAGCTTTGTTAGCTTTGTCACCCTACCATAGATTAATAATTTGGGAATAAGCTTCTACATAATTTCTGATTTTGCCCCAGTATCATTAAATAAAGGTTTTCAATATGAGGTGTCTTGAATTTTAAAGTCACTTCAAAGACTTCAACAATACTAAAAAAAAATTTCATATGTTCTTCCCTCATAATTAACAATTATACAGAGAGCAGTACTGGCAATATGCTGTTGATTTTAAATGACTCAGTGTCCTTTATCCATTCCCTAGAAGGGCAGATCTGTTTCTAATCTGACGGCAGCCAAGAAAGTGTTGTAACCATCTAAAAGTCTTTTTTTGCCACTAGACTACTGTGTCCTGTCCTTCTGAACATACATTAGATCTCTTAACAGCGCTCATTAATTATGCACTAAACCGTGATGTAGCACTGTTAAAGCCATGCAACAGAGTCACATCTAACCTTTGTGTGTGTGTGTGTGTGTGTGTGTGTTTGTGTGTGTGTGTGTGTGTGTGTGTGTGTGTGTGTGTGTGTGTGTGTGTGTGTGTGTGTGTGTGTGTGTGTGTGTGTGTGTGTGTGTGTGTGTGTGCATGTGTGTGTTCTTGTACTTGTGACATACTGAGTACCAGAATACTTATTCTACTTGCAAGGTTCGGACATTTTTGGATGTCTTCACCACTTCAAATACTGTTTAAGGGTTAAAATGTGGTTTTAGGGTTGAGGTTACATTTGGGTTTTGGTTCAGGGTGAGGGTAAGAAGCTGGGTAATATATTATGCCTCTGAAAGTCCTCACAAAGATAGTAGTATTCATAACCATAAATTAATGGAAATATCTGTTTAGCAAAACAACTCGAAAACTTAAGAAAAGGTTTAGGATGTTGATAATGGGACAAGCAACAGATGATCAAGTTTTGGTGATGTTCCAGGATACCATTTTGGGTGTAAGTCATAATATGTAGGGAAATGAACTGTTTGGAGGAGGTTTACACTCTCTGAGTGCTTTTCTTTTCTAACAAAGCATATATTCATTTTAAGAAAAGTCTGAACAGAAATGCAAATTTATTACCGGAGTGCAAATAATGTTAAACAGCAGTTAAATATAAAGACACGAGGACTACGCTCATTACAACTCATAATACTTAGAAGTGTACATGTAAAACTACACTGTAAATTCAATCAGTTTTGTAATGATTTCTATATTCCTCTGACTGATGTATCATTGCTCACTCAAAATCAAAATCATTGACTGCCTGTTTCCTAAGTAATTGTCACTAAGAAATACAAGAACAGTTATTCAAAGAAAAGAAAAAAAATCAAATTGCTTCATGTACTGAACTGTGTGAGACTGATGAGATCTAACATCGTAATCATGACTGAGGGGAGTTTCCTACTGCTCTGCACTAAATACTTGTGATCGCAGTGAGACTGAGGATAAATCCAGCTGTAGTTAAACATACTGCATTTTGATATGTGACAATTTATCAAACCTATTGTTATCACAGCTTATAATAGTTTTGAACTGCTCAAAGACAGAAAATATGTTAGATTCTTGCATGTTCTGGCGTTGTTTTGCTGTCCGCTGGGGGGGCGTGACAGTTTCAGTCCTCACTGGTGACAGGCACACCTGCAACGCTTTGCTAGCAGCGGCGTATTTAAGGCTGCTGCGCCTGAGCACCAGCGTCAGATTGTTTGACATGCAGAGTCGTACCAGGACGTAGACTGGATGTTTCTCATGTTTTATGAATTGCTTCCCCCATGTGTTTTCCCCAGGCTAAGTTCTGGTTTTCGGACACTCTGCAGTGGAGCCTCCCTGCGTGGAACCCAGACTGTCAAGCCTTCTTTTATGTCCACTGTCTTTTCCTCCTTTGGGGCACCTTTTGTTCTTCTTTTGTTCATTCACCCAATTGAAGAGTCGTTTTGGATGTTGAACTGCTGTCTTGTATCTCCATTTCGGTCCTAGATTAAGCAAAATTTAACAAAACATGTCTCATTTATACATTTTTCAACAATAACCTGTCAACGTCTGGTTGTTGGAATCACTTCAAGCCTGTGTTTTGGAATAAAGGACTACAAAGTTGTTCATTTCAATTTATCCGCCGTTTAATTTCAAAGAATTTAAAAAAAAAAAAAAGAATGTTTCATGCTATGGCCAGTGTTGGGAAAGTTCATATTCTACATGAACTAGTTCAAAGTTCAGTTCACTAATTTTCAAATGAAATAGTTCAGTTGATAGTTCATAATTCAAACATTTTGAACTAAGTTCACAGTGCCAAAAATGAACTATTTCAGTTCTTTTTATCCCCCATATGTTGCTCTGAGCTATTATTTAAATTATTACCATAGAGCCACAGACAGCAATTATTTTATCAGTTATATCACTGAAACAATACTTCAGATTTCGTCTTCATGCCCACTTTTGAATCCTTAATCTCCGACAGTTCAGTCTTAAGTTCGCTTACGGCTGCCCGGGTGCTTCAGTTTAATGTGCCATTTCAGGTTTGGATGTGACTGAAGTGCGTATTTTCTTTTTGAAAGCCAGCAGGCAAAGTTTGCATGGAAATGAAAGATTTTTTCCATCCTAATATATTACAGTCTGATTACGCTGTGTTTTAGTTGGGTTTTTGCCTACAATCTGGCACCGTATTGAAAGAAAATGAACTGAGAGAGTGTGTTGTTCACAGACACCAGAATGAAGGAGTAACATAGTTACTCACAGTACACAGTAACATTCATCAGGCAGTAACACAGTACATTCAGTTCACGATCGCCCAAAAATGGGCAGAACACTGGGTATGGCATTGTCATTCAATGGAATCCAAGTATTTGTCATATCAACAATCTTTTGCTCTCCTTTACTTCTTATTCCAGGAGTGCCCATATCCATTTTTTTTGTTTGTCGTATTCCTGCTGGAACATGGCAGGATGCAGCTAATATGTCTGCACACCGCTTCCTGAAAATCATGGCTGAGTGTTTGACACAACATGCAATAACCAATCAGAAACTCAGCTCTCATAACCATGAGAACAGGTGCACCAGTGGAGCAGAGATGCTGCCGCAGAATGGCAGCGGTGTAATTACCAGGAGATGGAAAACCAAGCTCCCTGAGCTGTCAGGGGCAGAATTCAGCAAATTTGGAAGGAGCAACTTCTGCCTTTACCTCTACAAGGTGTATTCTGTCAACACTTTTCAGGCTATTTTTCAGAGTATCAAATGTTTTTCTTTTATTTGCTGAATCTGGAGCCTGGGAGCTCGAGACAGTGTTGAAAATCTGTTCCAATTTTCACACTAAGCAAAACAGACCATAATGCTTTCTTTGATCAACAAGTAATCCAGAAGGCAGGAAGTATCCCTGCCTTTCTCAGACTGCTGATGTCTGTCCATGGCCATGTAACACTCCTTCCTGGAGTTTGGATTATTTTGACCATTAATATACTTTTAAATGACTCATTGCTACACCCGGTATAGTGATCAGGATGGTGGTGAAAGTCGAAATTAAAATACCAACCGAATGGTCTCATTAAACTGCTCTTTGTGCTACAATTGTGCCCAGGCATCGCAAAACATTCTGAGATGTTTTGGGATAAGTGTGTGTGGTGTCAGTATTAATTACATATTACCAAGGCTTTGAACCAGCTGAAACTCTAGAGGAGGGCTTTGTGGGAAGAATGAGTCTGATTCCTGCCAAGTAGAGGAATTGCATACTCTTTTATTCACTCTCTCCTTCTTACTGTGTCCTCTGTGGAGCAGATTTCTGTTTTTGTTTTGTTTTTTTCTAAATATCGAAGAAAAATACCTATGTATGAATACACTGATGAAGTAAAGGGTGTCTGCAGAAGGACTTTCTCTGAGATGGAGAGTAAAGAGGGGCAGAGCATCTCAAATCAGTTCAAGGATTCATTTTTGGTACCGTTTGTGATGATAAGGAAGCTCTGAAGTGAAACCAAAAGATCAGTTCCTGGGAAACCAAATTCAGATTGAAAATCCGTATAGGCCAGAAGTCAAACAGTAAAATACAGACAAGAGAACTGTTCAGGAGCTTCAGGGTGAAGACATTGGACAGATACTTTAAAAGGAAGAAAGTACACAAAGGAAGACAGGAAATCAGAAAAACAACATAATACAGATTTCACCGTTCTATAATTATAAAATTATGTTTTTTTTATATTATTGCTTCACTGTCACAGTAATGAGTTCCTCACTATAGGTCTTTCAACTGATCTTTCCAAATGTACCTTTTTAATGACAGTGGTGACAGGGCTTTCTGTACTTCTACAACCTCCGTCTCTGTCAGCATTTTATAATTCTTGTTTTAGCATGAAACCCTTGAAGGCTCCAACTCAGATGAGAAGAATAATTCACTGTGCGATTGACAGTGTTAAACATTAACACTTGTTAAACATTGCAGTAGAACGATTCCGCTTGCTGTCTACAAGAAAATAGTGTCATTTCTGCACTTTGACTGGTGTGACAAATTCAACAAACCCAATATCGTGACAAATTAAGGGAAAATTTGCATACTCTTCACACAGTAGGATTTCAAAACCTGACCTCCTCTTCCTTATTCGGCCATGTTTGCATTCTAACATATCTAAATGAGCTGTCATCTATACATTTGTGCCTGATAACAGCATCTGGGCTGCTATAACAGCAATCTGGGAGTAAAGACAACAGGCAATTAAGAAAAGAAAATCTGACATTCCATATGCCTATCAATTTTCACTTCATTCTTTTACTTTGCTTTCAGCTAGTGGGTTCAATGCCACTTGTTCCTGTTAAGCGGCTGCCAGTTCTTGCTTTTTATTCCTTTTTAAAAAAGTAGAATTTATAAAACATTATTCTAAAGATGTAACTCAACGGACTTTCTTGTATTAGGGAGCCTATCGTTGTGAGTGACCTTGGACTTGTACTATTTGTAATAATGATCGTACCTCCTACTCAGCTCACATCTTGTGCCTCATTGGACCTCAGGTCCTAGATCTTGTATTTAAAGACAAGTTTACTTTAGAGGAATTGTTGGTACTAATGTCGATCGGACAGGCAAATACAGGAGTTTAACTGCTGTGTTAAAGACACATAATCATAAAGATATTGAAATGATCATTATAATTGTGAGAAGAAAATAGCTGCTGCCAAATATGCCATGTTGTTCAAAACCTTCTGTTTAATGTCCTGTAGTGTTAAGACTTTTACTGAAAATTAACCTGACACCAGACCTGATTCTGTCACGGTTGGCAATCAGGAGGATTCGTCACACCTGGGGCTTATTGACTCACCTGGCAGCCGGCAATCAGGCACACCTGGGCTCATGCCTACTTAAAGCTTGTTCCAGTGCTTTCTCCTTGCCAGATTGTTTGTGCTCATGCCTGACTCGCCAGCGTTCATTTTTGGATTGATTTCCGGGCTTCGACCCTGCTCGTTCTGGACCTGCCTTGATCGTTTCTCCCTTTGTGACCGACACTGTTGTTGGACTGTTTTCGCTTCTGCCTGCTCCCTGTCGGATCTACGTTTCCCGAGCGGACCTTTGGGATCTGTCTCTCCGTGCGGATTATTTCCCTGTGGATTTCCGCCTCTGATTAATTACGCAGCACAGAGCTGCGTCTATGCTCTCTACCGGCCTGGACTGAGTAACTCACTTTGTTTCTCTCGTTGCTCCCTGCCCGCATCAATAAAAGAAACTTTAACTGGAGATCGTGGTTCGTGTGCTGCATTTGGGTCCAAAATCTGATCCCTGACAGATTCACCAGTAATATCAGTGACTTAATGGTTACGGTGTTCATAACTGCACACACCATCTTTAGTGTTTAGTGATACATCAATCGGGGCGTATTGCGTAAGAATTTTTATCCTTATGTTGATATTAATGGCTGGAAAGAGAGTAAATGAGAAAATATGATGCTGGTACTGAAAAGAGAGGAGGATGGTGACAGAAGCCCATTGATGTTGTTAAAATGATGTATGAACACCTGGATACAAAAAGACTGATATGAGCTAAAAAAGTTCACCTAGTCATCCATCTCTCTGGGCATCGCAGTTTATCTTTGAAGGTTCTACTCTGTCCTATAACTTTTACATATTAATTGCATGCCTGTCCTGAGTGTCAAGCATTCTGATGATAAAAATTGCATCGCAGCAGATCCACAAGCTGGTCAAAATAAGATCTCGAGGATTCTTTTGGTCCGCCCAGTGGAGACGCTGCAGCAGGAAACTCAGGCTGTGACTCGATCAGTCTTTGTTAAATGAGCTTCTCTGCCACCAAAGTTTTATTAATTACAGTAATTAAGTCTTTTTGACAACTTACTATGAAATTAAGTATTTTTTCTCATTTTTCAACCACCACTCAGGGCTTGTGGCACCAAACATTAGTAATACTAATTAAGCATGTTGGCAGTTAATTTAACATAATTAATACAAATACTAATATTAGATGGCACATAATTGGCTCTAGACAGAATGAAACTGAATACATTTCTAATACCCCTCAATGTTCTTTTGGCTGTAGAGAGGGAGAGAAACTGCTTTAAGATAGCTCCATATGAATATTTCAAAACTGTGCAATTTTACAGTTGATTTTTTTAAAGAGTAACGCCCCTCACAACTACTTTCACTCTCACGACAGAACTATTATCTCATTTGTTTTTGCCAGATCTGGCTGCCCTCGACATTGAGATATTTTTCCTCTCAAGTCAGATTCCAATGTCCATCTACTTTTGTCCATTATGTCTGTTTATAACCCTGTGCTTTTTCATCTTCCTGATCCTAATGAGCAATGTACTATTTTCTGCATAGTAATATACAAAAGCTCAGTAAAAAAAATGATGGCCAAGTCATACAGTTCTATAGCTATAATGGGAAGTCCAGATGGTCCATTTGGAGTGCAGGAAGATGTCTTAGTGGGCTAAAGACAGAGGAGGAATAAGTCATTGTCGCTGCCTTAACTACCAAACACATTACCCCTGATGTAGACGCCATTTGGAATGCCAGACTCATTTTTAACATCTCCAAGGCCACTTAGCTTGATCTTCTACTCTGGAAAAGTCCAAAAGATTAACACAGTGCACTCCCTGAATAGTCGACTCCAGTCGATATCGCTCAGCTTATTTCAGGAGTGCTGTGAGAGTCCCTGGAGCGATGAGAAAAAAACAGAGGCACTTTTTTACAGCTAGGGCGGCTATTATACATGATGACTAGGTTCAACTAAAGACACAAGTTGAAAAGGGCAGACAGATTTACACAGAGCTGATTGGAGCTGGATACAAGCCTATTTTGACGCACAACATGATCCCCCCCCCCCCCCCCCC
>BJFM01001966.1:40647-51736 GCA_016586285.1 Arothron firmamentum | reverse complement strand
CCCCCCCCCCCCCCCCCAAAATGTAACCAGTCCCCGGCATGGTACCCACTGGTCACTGGGCTGTTTCTCTTTCTATCAGGATAATTCACATTTCCATGAAATGTGGGAGGAAGCAGGAGAACGGGGGGGGCTGATGTTGAAATAGTGTGATTGCCGCAGATAGAAACATCCACATTTCACACAACAGAGCTAAATGCAGTGTTCCACAAGGGATGTAGTGAAAATGAAGATCAAAAGTGAGTGTCGCTGTCCTTTATCTGTCCCAAAAGATGGCAATTTTCAATGTTGCAGCAAGAAACAAGAAAGAACGGTAAAACGTGCATTTTGGGATAAATACTCAGCTGTGTATATAACAACAAGAACTTTGCAGAAAATGCCTTATTTTTGTAGGTCATTATGGTCCAGTTTCAGCATCTAACTGTTTTCAAGCCATTATTGGAATGGAGCTTAATGACAAATGATGGTGGTGCTTGAAACTAGCGTTGTTACCGCAAACAAGTCCCACATTAAAGTTCCTCACTGGAACAATCATTCACCACATAGACTCACAATCCTGCTTTAATTCACAATAAAAGCCTTCCTGTTACATTTTCTGTCATCTAACCAGGTATTGAGATGGAAAATTTCACATATTCTGGCTCTTACTGACACATGACCAACTATGAGGAAAAAATGCTTGACCCTTTTAGGAAAGTCTGCATTATGTAAATGAGGCTTTTGACCTTCCTTCTTCAAAAATGGTCTCATACTCTAATTCACTTAGACCTCTTTACAAATAATACAGTGTAGCACATCACCAGAGCCTGTGCATAAAAATCAAAATCTTGGTCATAATTCCTGCACTTTCTGTTCACCTCAGACTCAGTTCTACAGTTTTTGCCTAACAATGGGTCTGTTCACTTATAATCTGTGCATTCTGACCTGTTGGCTATAAAGATATTTATAACTATTCCTTCAGCTGTATATTTTTTTCTTGACTCACCTCCCATGAACCTCTGTGGCCTCACAATTTGAAAAACACTGACCTAAAGTAATATTCTATACATTAGCATCAATGTTGGAGTCAGTTACGGTTTAGGCTGGCACACAGACGTCATCGTGAGCAAGAGCTTCCTTAATCATGTTTTTAAAGTACATGACCTCCAGACAGAGCTTGGATATAAAATGTAATTTCTGGTCACAATAAACTGCCCTAAAAATGACATTTAAGGGCTTTGTGTCATAGGATAACTTTAGAAGCTCTTGTTTATGCTGAAGTTGAGCTTTTGGTTTGAGCAGGTTTCGGACTAACAAGTGCTAAATTTCATTATTAGAAAACCTACAAAAGTGAGCAGAACTGAGGTGGGTTAAGGAGGCAGAATGAGGAAGTGACCCGGTGGAGAGATGATGACAAATGACACAGCAGTTCTGAGGAAATACACATTTTTTCCACCTCTCTCTTAACCTATAAACTTCTCTCTTTGATTTCTGTGCATGTTACTCTCTGACTTGGTCGTCCTCGAACAGAGCCCCAAGGAGTGTGTGTGCGAGGAGGTCCGAGGAGGCCTGTCTCCTTGGCTGAAGGTCAGTGTCAGGACTTGTTTTACTCAGGCCTATCCACCTCCAGCTCCTGGCCAGAGGTCCTCTTTTGAACCCTCTTCGGCAGGACCTTTAGGACCTGGGTGACTTTGGATGTTCATTACAGTCAACCATCAAACCAAATCTACAGCTTGAGGCACTTTAAAAACCCATTAATGTGATTTATTGCTAAAATTGACTCACATGTCAGATGGATGGCCATAACTTGTAAGCGATAAAGTCAGATGTTGTTTGTAGATTGACTGAGCTGCTGAGCCTCATCAATTAGTGTGGTTTCACAGTGCTTATGAGGTGACTTTTGATTAATATTGCACTAAATGAAACACTAACGCTGTAGAAAGCCGAGCTGGTGTTAGTGCAAAAGCATTAAGTCAGTGATTACTTCCTCAAGAACAGGACACATGACAGCACAGATTGGGTGTGAGGAGTCATGTCCTAAGCAAACTGTACCCACACCTTGTGCTGTTGGGTGACACCCGCACACACCCACACATAGCACCCCGCATCCACAGTCTAAAACTTTATTAAAGCAACACTGGCTCTGTGTGTTTTTGTTCTCTTTAATAAGTCGGGAAGTATTTATTTAAACTCAGTCTGCTACAAAGTCCTTCTACAACAATGATGGCAGCACAAAACCATTAGTTTGATGATGATAATAATAATATGTCTAAAGCAAATAAAACAAAGTCGGTATTATGAAAAATTAGTCAAAAAGACCAGAATATTTATAAAATACGAGTAGCTACAATAGTGTCCCATAAAAATGCTATCATTAAAACACAAATTTTGCATCCTAAGAATGCAATTGCGCTCTAATGTTGACAGATCTACAGATGTTCACAAAAATTATAGATTCAATTATGTGTAAAAAGGGTGCAAAACAAAGAGCCGCTACATTTAAGGTGTGAGGAGAAATATCTGCTGCTGTGTGGGAGCACCAGGTGTGACTTTCCATCGCCAGGTAACCACAACCCCATGGGATGCTTCAATCTCTGAGCCACGTGATGTTATTTGTGAACATTCCTCACCCCTTCAGCTCTCCTCTTTTCCTCCCTGCCTCCCCCCATCACTTTGTTTATGTGTGTTCTGATGCAACCAAGTGCAAACACTGATGCTAGCTCTGGCTTTGATGCCGCAAATGGGCTGTATGCCTTTTTGAAGTACATCTTTGGGGACATTTGAAAAGATCGTTGTGGGAGGATAAGGAGGTGTGAATGAAGGGCAGTTTAGGGTTTAGAAGTGATTATGTCTGGTGTTATTAGCTCTGTGAGTTTCCTTGCCAAAGCTTACATCATGGCCATAATGATGTTCAAGAGAACTGCTGGGGAACATTTGGACATTTGCAAGTGTCCCCATTTGTGCTGTCAGTCCATCTTTCTGTTGTGAAGTGAGGATAGAGAGTTGAAATGTAGGATACCATGATAACTGGCTTCTTGTTCTTCTTTTTCTACTACTACTTTTATCTGTTCCCTTCAGGGGTCATCACCATTCTCTATCTATTGCCATTATATCCGAATCAAAGCAAACCCAAAAGATAATTTAACAAAATTTTCTAAAATGGTCACTGCCTTCATAGGTATCGCACAAATATATATTTTGTCAGTGCATTAAATAGAAGTTGCAGTGACTTAAAACAGCTGGAAAATACAGTAATGTTCTTTGTGTTTTTATTATTTTCTGTATAACAATCAAGATTAATGTGTTTCTATTGCACTATTTTCTTTTTTAGCTTTATTCTAATTTCTACAAAGAATGACCTCTGCGACCCAAGTGCGGTTAAAGCAGGTATAGAAAATGGGTGGATGGATAATAATTGTGAAAAAACAACATTTGTGTTTCTTTTCACATATTGTACAATCAGAAATAACCAGGCAGACTGGTTCTTTTATGGGAAAAGCATCTTTTTAAAATGGCTGTGGTGATTGGATGTAATGAAAAATAAAAGGCACATGTGTTGTGTGTCAGCAGTGACTCCCAGCTGCTGAGGACACAGGCTGTGTGTCTGTTGCAGAGGGAATCTACTGTTTAATTACCTTTCGCGCAAGTGGTGGAACATAATTATTTTGTGTTTCAGTTTTTCCCGCATGATTGAGTTCATTGGCATTTCAGCAGCAGCACGCAGCTTTCATCATGATGAATGTGACAGGTGAGATGGAGGCCACTTCTACTGCGGCTACCACTAGATCTGCACGGGTGGACGGGAATTGATGGATGGGGGGGATTCACACACTGAAGCACACACGGTGTTCATCTGGGAAAAGGACTAAAAAATTGTATATTGAGTTGGTAACTCATAAGAAACAGGTTGCCATTTTCTTGCCCTATGTTGAGTTTGCACAGTGCAGCACAAAGCCAACGCAGAGGAACAGGGGCAGTTTGGTAGGAGGGCTGCAAGATGTTTATTTAGCTGATATTACTATGATAGTTTTTCTTCCTGTCTCTATCAACCACTCTTTTTATACCCCATTCTGCTGTATCTAACAGAAACTTGGCCCTATAATCCTCCTTCGGTAATGATCACATACTGTTTGTGCTCCCTGAAATCCACATGAAAGCGCAGGACACATCTGACTGTATATGCTGCTATCTAACTAAGCAGTCACTGATACTGTGCTGGATGCACCTCCTGGTGCGACAGCAGCAGTGATCGGTCCAAATGTGCTGCTGTGATGTGGCTGCTCTTTGAGGAATGTGACATGCCACACTCAAATGTCCTACCCAGTTACCTTTCATCATAGCACCAGGATAGAGACATATCCGGAGGATGACAACGTCTTTGTCAACCTTTGCACCGAAGATAACTCCACGTTGTGTACCACTACCCTTCTTCAGGAGTATCAGAAAAACTGACGTCTTGTCAGAGAATCAGTCTCTTGACAGGAGACATTTGTTTTCAACTCTGTTCTGTAAAAAGTGCATACTTGCATATGTTGGCCTTCCGGGGTCAAATCACAGGTGGCAAGTTGTGGAAACTTTGCAGAGCCGCAGGTCCGATTCTTAGTCTGAGTCGTGTGGACTCCGAAATTAATTCTGAATGCATGATTGAGCTGTCATTCTGGCTCTTAGAAATTCATTGTTGTACAGACTGGAATTTTGCAGTCTTCAGAAGTCCTAGAATCTGACAAAAACACTTTGTGAGTGTTTACCACCAACTTCATGAGTGTTGGAAGACCTCCTTGATTGCTTTCATTGTCATATGAAAGTGTGATGTTGATGCGAGATACTAAATACATGAAGGGTTTTAAACTTTTGTACAAACTATGGTCACTAAATCTGACCTCAGACAGGTGTTTTTTATACTGTTTAGGTAAATAAAACCTGGTATAGTGGATTTTTTTCTGCAGAATTTAGAAGCTAGAATGGAACAATGAATGTACTCAATTTAAAAAAAGAACAAAAACAAAAGGATATCAGTAACAACCCCTCTTAACAGTACAATGTTTAATCACACCGTGAGGCATAAAAAGACAGTGTTAATATGGAAAGAAAGATTGCTTCCACAGTCTGCTGCGAAAGCTGCTGCTTACTTTGCAAGATTTGCAAAGCAGGCGAACCAAACCGCTTAAGGGCAGTATGTATACAGTAGGTACACTTCACACATTCAGCATTCAATGCAACCTCCTTGGTATCTATTTCGGTCTAGACAGCTACTGTTTGCAGAAGGGGAGAAAAACAGCTGTGTAAAGCATTTAAGGATAACGTCATTGTAATCATCTGAAGAGAATCGTGTTAAACATAATTTCACAGGAAAACATATAGGTGGGCTACCTGTCACTCATTTCACCATCTCAGTAACCTTACCTCATTACCTGCCAGGTCTCATCTTGCAATCAGTCACACCTGTATTCCATTCACCTGCAATCAGTCATACTATTTAGGTCTGCAGGGTTTTTAACCTTGCCTGATCACTGGGTACCGACCCAGCCTGCCTCTGACCTGTCTCCTAAACCTCAGAAACCTGACCAGCTGCCCGGCCCCAACCACAATTTTCCGCCTGAGATAGGATGTAACTAGGAGCAGACTCCGGTGAATCAAAGGAAAAAAGATCCAGCATGCAAGCTTCCATCACTGTTATTAATATAAATAATAATATCACCCTTAGAGTGCAGGACAGATGTTGTATAACATATAAGGTAACATCAGAAGGAATTCTGTGATTCTCACAGCGAGTTGTCAGCATGTTCAGACGCTGTAAAACTCTCCTGAGATGCAGTTCTTCTCCCAAATGACAGTGAGCATCTGTGAAACATGTCCACTCTGTGTTTGCACAAATAGGCTCTGTTGGAAATGTCACATCTTTAGTCTGACAAAGTTAAAATGCTGACTCGCGAATGATGCTTTTCAAAAATATTCACAGGGGGAAAGAAGGCATTTAAATGCATTGTGGAGAAACTGATGTGTCTCAACCTGTTCTCTGGAGTTATCTGAGGGAATCCGGTCGCTGAACAAAACTTGGACAGAAAGATGAACTCAGATGAACTCTACGCTCCACAAGTAGGAGGGCTTCATTCCCTGGGGCATTTAATCTCTCTGAAGGCCTTCTTACTTATATCTGTCTATATTTATATCCTGAGATACCCTTTTCTTGAAAATGCTGGTAACCTGCAGGCCCCATGATTTTAGTAGATAGTGGGTGGTCCCATTATAATAAAATCCTGCTAAAAATATTTTAAAAAATAAAATAAACAAAAGGGGGGAAAAACAGTATAAATAGGTATTTTTATGGCATTCCAACAGTAGAATAAAAAAGTAAAATACTCTCTTATTGGCCTGGTGATAAACCTTCTTGGTCGCCAGTGATGAACTTTGGTTGTCCAAGACTGATGATTTCTGGTGTCTAACTCAGACTTGGCACCACGTACTGCACACAGAGCCAGCCAAGTCTTTTAGAGAGACTTTGTTCAGAAACACACTGTCCTCAGACACAAATGAACCCGGGGCTATTGTAATGTAGACTAAATGGCTCTAACAATTCCATTCTGACCACAAGCAGCCCATTTCTGAGCAGATGGCCAGAGCAGGTTCACAAGAAGCATGCTGCAGGCTCCAACAAAGCTTACCAAATGTGCCGCCATATTTGCACAGAAGCAGCATTGATGAGCAATAACAATAGCTAATATGCTGACCTAAAATGTCCCACCACAAACCATGAGCATAGAATTGACTCGCTGAAGCTCGTCATTGAAAATCTGTAGAGGTGTTTAGCAGAGGGACAAGAATGAGAAGTGAGAGCGATCTGTAATGATGGGGAACTGATGTGCACGCTGGGCCTCATATGTGTCACCACAGGTCATCTACATTTAAATGATGAGCTGTGCCGAGTGAGCTGAGTGAAAGCAAACAAGGCTGCCGTGCAATTCTGATTACAAAGTTCAGTCCATCTGTGTGTTTTTTTCATTTGTGCCCTGATGCGTTTTAAAATAACAAGGATTTTTTTTTTCTATTTATTAAATATCTTAAAACCACCCAGTGTCTTCATTTTAATATCCAAGGATTCTTGTTAATTTTTACTGCTCTGTGATGGTTTATGCCGTATGAATTCTGAAGACACCGACTGCATATGTCATTTGTTGCCCTCAGATCTGCTCATCTGTGTTCAGATCCAGACTAAAAAGGGAGCTCATTGTTGAGTTCCTGACTTCAGTAGCTCACTGAAACTCAGTGGCAAACACTGGCACTCTGTGGCATTTGGTGGGGGGCAGCTAAATGAGCAGTGTCGTGGTGGTTTGTGCTGATCTTTAAACTGGTAACAAGATGGCATAAAATCATGAGGTATTAATCAGAAGGGAAAAAAATGCATTTGTATTATTTCTTTGAAAACTGCATTTTCATCCACCCACCCTTTAATCCCCAAATGTGTAGATCTTCACAATCGAGAAAGACAGGAAGAAGATCTCTTCAACTTGGCCTTTCGGAGCTGTCAGTACGCCTTTGCCTCATCCACCAATGACCTCCTGACCTCGCAGACAGCCAACAAAGGCTGCTGGATTAAGAGGATGAAACAGAAAACAACTCAGCTCTGCTTTTAATGATGCGTGTTATTCTCAGTCCCCAAGAGTGCATGTGTGCATGCATGTGCGTTTGTGCGTTTTGCTGGGTTTGTGTGTTTGTGTAAAGAAAAAGAAGAAAGTTCGAGGGAGGAGGCCAAAAAAAAAACATTTACAAACCTTATCAGGAATTTGATCCTTTTGAAAAACTCAGAGACTCCAACAAGTGATGGAGGTGGCAATAAAGGTGAGATGCGAGGGAGGAGGAATGTTAAATGTATAGATCAGGAGGCCGCTTCTCATTCGTCATCAGTCCTGGGGCCCCAGTCCAAAGCCCCGGGAGAGGGGCCTTGGCCACTGAAAGCAGTGACAGACCTCCAGCCTGGATAGTTCATCATCCAAACTAGACAGGAGCAGGGGCCCATTTCAGAAAGCGGTTTATAGAAAACTCTGACTTCATTCGTTGTGATTTAAGGGAAACTGAGGGTTTTCGGTTTCACAAAGCAGGTTCCGCGTAACTCTGAGTCAGTTACCGGGGTAACATATTCCGTGAAACGAACCTGCTCGTGAGCAGGTTTATTCCAAATAACCCTGAGTTTCACCTGCTCTTGAAGCCTGTAGGCTGTCAGGAAAGGAAGATCAAACCCCAATTAGATTAAGGCCCATTGGGAACTTCTTTGAGTGTTACCAATTTATTTGCACCCTCAATAGTTTATTTAACAACATTCTCAGCCCTCACATCGCTCATATCGCGGAAAGGCTCTCAGTTCGGGGCAAATTCTTTTAATTATTTCTTTTTACCAATGGCTTTTTTTTTTTTTCTAAATAATATCGTTACATTGAACTCCTTCTGCTACAACACAAATCACTGTGTCAAGTTGTGGGTTGATGGATGGCATTTAGTGAACCAACACTAGATGGCGCTGGATCACCCCAGCTTTTTTTCTGTTGGTTATAATGGAGATAAAATGTAAACATTCAGAAAACAAATTTGGAGACGTGTGTATAACAGGCATTTAAGTGCTAGATAGATAGATAGATAGATAGATAGATAGATAGATAGATAGATAGATAGATAGATGGATGGATGGATGGATGGATGGATGGATGGATGGATGGATGGATGGATGGATAGATAGATAGATAGATAGATAGATAGATAGATAGATAGATAGATAGATAGATAGATAGATAGATAGATAGATAGATAGATAGTTTATTGATCTGATAGGCTTTCAGATAGACAATACACTGTTAGGTACTGACAGTGATGGGTGGCTAAAGATTTGGCTTTTTCTTTGTTTAGTGGATTTCTCTAATTAAATCTATTTATCGCTGGATAAATGAAGCGACTGAACGCTGTTTAATGAGGACAGGCTAAACAACATCACAATAGCTTGTATTCAAATCATATCTGACATGTTTTAACTATATTTTTGTACAGTATTTCACCTTAACTTTCTGCCATGTCCGTTTGGTGCCTGCTGGGTCGACCTGTGGCTCATACACACACACACACACACGTTAAATGAGATGAAGACTCAAGACCAAACATTTCTTTCCTTTTTATCTCTCCCCAGTTAATGATCACGCATTGACTCGGTCAGTAATGTTCTCTCTTTTGCCCCTGCCACAATATTACTTTTTTGTTTTTCTTCTTGAAAATATGCGCATTTTCGGTGTATGCGGTCGTGAAATCTCCCATCTCCAACGGAGAGAAGTGTGGCGATCACCATTTGTTGCCATGGTGAAACAGGGTATCTGCGTTCTATTGATAAGGCTTTTTAAATCTCCGTGCAGGAGTGTAACTCCGTGCAGGAGTGTAACTCGGGGTAGCTCTGCTCCTCTGTTTTTCGTCTAAATGGAAATTCTCATAATATATTATTTCTTCTGACTAGTTTGGAGTAAAATAATTACTGTACCTTTTATTAAAATGTATTTTGATACATACAATAGATCAACAGCCCTTCAATGACACATGATAAATCATATTATATTATACATAATTTTGTTATATTATATTAAAATTTGTGTTCTACGTTGCTTTGGACAAAAGCGTCTTGTAAACAAAATTGCGGAATTGTGGAACTGTAAAAAATGCGTGTAAATATGAATGCTCTACATTTGAGCTGATATCAGATCTTTGGACATTTTTGGAATACTCAGATCCAGAGCAATAATAGTTGTTTTAAAAACACCTTGGCTGTATCTTTAAGAGAATTATACAATTATGAAAAAGATTATTTGGCTTTTATTCCCTCATTAAGCCTCATGTTTTTCATATCCTTGAAGGCAACCTGTTTGTAACAGGCAGAAACATTAATATGTATTTTCACTGGAATTTAAGTTAAAATTTACATTCCTTCATTTCAGTTGTTTTAGAAAAAATAAGATTTTTCATGACCTTCAGCAAACAAAGACATGACATTTATTATCATTAGAATTATTATTAGTTCATTACGTTTTCACTTAAAATGCAGTCTGTCCTAGACCCAAGGGCAAAGTGGAGTGAAAGGATGATGAGTAAAAGCTGTTTAATTTTAATTTTTCATATAACATGTTGCAATAGCAGATAATATGACATAGGAAAACTAACATTATTAAAGTTTATCAGATCATTTCTTCAAACCTAAACCTGACTCATCTAAGGTGGGTTTATTTCAGTTTTGTACCATTTGTGAAGTAAATCTTCAATTAGCACGATGTCTACTGATGGTATGACACGATCACCAAATAGCTGCATTCCTGCAGAAGTGCTCATTATTTTGCAAATCAAAACAATGCAGTATTCAAGAGAATTCTGCATATTCTTAACAACATTTTCACTTAAAGTCTTGTTCTTCAGTGAGACCAGAATTCTTTTTAAGACTCATAGCAGCCTCGGGTCAGACTATCATCTGGATTCAAACTTATATATGAATAATCATATTAGTTTTTGTTACATTTTACTAGTACAGCACCCAAGTGCAGACACGAGGCTGAGTTTCAAAAACAAAACTACCCTTTAATTCGGCGTACAAAAGGCAAACAGAAGGCACTCCAATGGAGGAAAAAACAATGAACACAAAAGAAGGCTTGGCCGACCAGGTTCTTTGCAGGCAAGGTCCTCTACAGGATGTCCAACACTTAAACTCACCTCTCGAGGGGAAACGATGTGATCAATCTGCAGGTGAGGTCCTCTGTGGAATGTCCTACATCTGAAACTTAAAAACCTTCACTCGGGGGGAACGTGGCTAGTGTCAGTCCAGGTACCTCTCTGCAGGAGAAACGATTCGACACTGGTGCTCAGGTGCCGCTGCCTCAAATAAGCTGCCAATTGCAATGCATTGCAGGCGTGCCTGTCGCCAGTGAAGACTGAAACCGCCACGTTCGCTAGTTAGAGGACAAAAGCAAAACAACATGGACAACAAAACAAGCCCAGAACATGCAGGAACCTGACAAGTTTGTACTTGGAAGGTGTGTGTGTGTGTGTGTGTGTGTGTGTGTGTGTGTGTGTGTGTGTGTGTGTGTGTGTGTGTGTGTGT
>BJFM01001966.1:6276-33844 GCA_016586285.1 Arothron firmamentum | reverse complement strand
GAGAGAGAGAGAGAGAGAGAGAGAGAGAGAGAGAGAGAGTCAATTAAAACTAATAAATATTCATATCGCACTGGTCAGCTGATTAAAGATATCTGCAGCCAAAAGATTAATAATGTTTTATAACCAATTGATGCTGAAGTTAGATGATGTACATGATGAGATTACTCAGCATGAGCAGTAATTACCCTGGAGGGTTTGTTTCAAACTCGCTGCACATTATCCCACTTATTACATTTGGTCACTAAAAGTAAAATTGAGTTTATGATCCCTCCATTACATCTTAGGGCCTATCCGATAAAAGATTCCCAGCCTCTGGTGATCACACAGACATGGACAGGCTGAGAGCTGATCCCACAACCTTCTTTTTTGTCACTAAAAAACAGAAAGACTGATAGCAATAAGAGTGCGACTGAAACATTGTCGCACTCCTTATATTTGCAAGAAAATACCATAAGAGGGTGTTGTTTGAAGAATTTGTCATTGGCAAAGGGTTGTGTGGACATTGGAGGTAGTAAAGTATAGTAAATGTATATCCTGGTTGTACCATATTAATAAAAGCACATTTGCATGAATGTCTATTGAGGGAGTGTGTGTTGGTTGCTAAGACAGGTTGGTGGATATGATTTAACAGTCCTTTTTTTTTTTTTACTTCTTAAGCAGTTCTGAGGATTATTTTGCTCTGAAATTGTTTCTGACAAGCAAACAAACAAAAATGTCATTACTGTAACAAACAAACAAAATAAAATTAAAACATCCTCTATAATGGGTCATCGAAATTTTGCTTAAGTTCTTCATCACGTAGTTTGTCTGCGTTATTTTCTTTTGTAGTTGTACTCTTGACAAACGTGCAGCACATCCACAGGATCTTTTATCAGAATGACACAAAATTAAAATACTGAATTCATGAGAAAACAAATTCAAATTAAATCAGAATATCTGAACGATGATTGTTGGTAAACATTCTGTCCATGGTCCATAGACAGAATGTCCATTCTCAGGTCACACACGCACACACACACACACACACACACACACACACACACACACACACACACACACACACACTTAGACAAACATTAGTGATAAAGGCTGATGTGTTGTTACTGCCAGGCCTCAAGTGGAGTGTGTGTGTGTGTGTGTGTGTGTGTGTGTGTGTGTGTGTGTGTGTGTGTGTGTGTGTGTGTGTGTGTGTGTGTGTGTGTGTGTGTGTGTGTTTTAGTTAAATAGCAGAGGGGGTAGGGATACCAACAATTAACACTAGTGCCACAGGCACTGTGGTCGTCTGTGGCTGCTGTGGATGTCTCTTAACAAGCAACAATTACTCATAAATAGCTAAAAAAAAAAAAAGAAAGAAAGAAAGAAAGAAAGAAAGAAAGAAGGATAAAAGCAAAATACACATGAAACACAAATTCTGAAGTTGCTAACTTATTTTTTTCAATTAGTAACCGTATGTAATATATTGCCACATATCATATCAAAGCACTGGATTGTGATTTAAAATTGCATTAATTCCCAGAGTCTGCTCTCAATGTCTGATCACATTAGCTCAGGATTCCTGCCCACACAGCAAAAGCAAGTCATTTCCTGCTTTTTCAAACTTATTCTTATTCTTCTATTCTTACCATTCTCATCCGTCTTCCATTTAATCTCAGCGACTCCAGGGGGCTTTAAGAATCAGTGCCCCACAGCCTCGCCAAATCCTCCATCTTTACTAATGTTTTTATGGTCAACTCTAAAGGTTAAAGGTCAGCATTTTTCAGCTGTTTACTTGCCAGCAGTGCTGAATTTTACAGACAATTTAACAGTCGATTCATTTGATACATCTGGTGTGTGTGTGCACGCGTGCGCGTGCGTGCGTGCTTGCGTGTGTGTGGTATACCTACTGTAAATTACCTCAGCTACATAATGTGTTGGTCCAAATGTCCGTTTAATGTACTGTAACATAAAATGCTCTTTTTTTATTGGTTTATTTATTTTTTGGTTTTTTTTGTTTTTTGTTTTGTTCTGTTTAAGAACACAGCCAGAGAATATCAGCAAAAACTGGTAGGTGAAAAAAAAAAAGTTTTTATAAAAATAACCCAAAATTATAACTATATATTTATATCAACCTTTTCTGGATCCAAACATGGATCAAATGTGACAATTTCTCATTTCTGTTCAAAAACACATAAAAGTCAAACGACCTAGTATGATTTCCATCTAAAAATAATCATAAATCACCCTTCTGCAATAGGGAAACCAAAAAGTGAGAAATTGTACTGTGGTCCAGAACTTGATTTTATTGTTTATTTATACCTTCCGTGTGGGGGAAAAGCCACTAAGTATAATATCTTACAATATTCCTACATCTTTTAACCTGCATTCTTGTGCTTTTTTATGCTAGACAGGCGAGATGAGAGGCAGAGACAAAGACCCAGTCGGACAAATCAAGCTGATTAATTACAATGAAAATGTGGCCTGTGACACGACTGTAGTATTTACAGAATACTGCACGCTACATGTGAAGGGCAGGTCCAGAGAATAACATTTTCACCATGGTCCATCAGTTAGCATCTCTTTCAGTGTGACTCGTGTTTAGCCCCATGGACACACACTTACACAACCCATCAGTTGAACACACCTGCACTGACATGTACCACCCCCTCAGCAGGAAAACAACGTCGGCCCCTACCCCGCCACTGAAAAACACCGCACTGTTTATACAGCCACACAGGTGCAACAGACTGGATAAAAAAAATGCACAGCTAATATAGTTTTTGTAAGAGCAGAACAACACTCACATCTTCTGAAATGTACTTTGCTCAAGCCTTTCAATAGCAATAAATGGAACCAGAGAAGGACGTGTTTTACCACCATATTCAGTAATTAATGTTAAAATACAAATCTTATTGACCCTGACTCTTCAAGAGGGACATTCCTGAGCATGTAGAGGCATTCTCAAATGACTATGCCGCAGTGATTCCAGCCTGAGAGTACTCCCTAATCAAAACTTTTCTGACTTTTAGGGTTTGCTGACTGTTTCTCCAAGAGCTGTCAGTCATCTACGCACATCTAAAGGGCCAGCAATCAGCCTTAATTCAGATATCCCCACTGTCCCGCTCACAGCCCAGCAGGCACCTCCAGCACCAGCCCACTATAATTAATCTTTTTTGTGTCTCGCCACATCTACAGAAGAAGAAAAAGTTCAGACTCCTATAATCCACTTTGCCTTTGTGAAGTGTATGACTTTGAAACTCACTATCGTGAGTCAACCCCCCAACACACTCACACACACACACACACACACACACACACACACACAAACACACACACACACACACACACACACACACACACACACACACACACACACACACACACACACACACACACACACACACACACACACACACACACACACACAGACAGGGACCAGAATCAGAAAGTGTCTCTTTCTCTATTTAACCACCCATCTCTGTTCAAATCCTCCCATTGGTCAATTTGTTGGGGAATTGTCCTCTTTTGTTCTTCAATTATCTTTCAGTGGACTCTATTGGCTTTTCTCATTTCGGGCCTAGTGTAGGTTTATGCTTATTGAAATGAAAAGTTTTGGGTTTGTGACCGAGATGAACGTCAAGTGGAGGTCAAACATAATAGCTTCCGTTTAGCAGGAAAATAGATATGATTATGCTGCAGTTGCTCTCTGTTCAACTTTTGTCCCTAATCTAAACGGTCCTGCTCTGATAGCTCTGCACTCATTACACAGCAACAAAAGGCCTGGTGCGAACCATTCACAATGCTGCTCCGCACATTTGTCCTCCAATTTTTAACAGAAGAACAAAATTCCTAAGTCTAAAACAAAGAGTGAGAAATATTGGTGGTGTTGTTTGACCCACTTCTCTGTTGTCTGTAGCATCAACAAAGACTTTGAATGACTGGTTTGATTTCTCGGGATGTCGTGAAAGATTAAGTAGGACTAAAGATGATTTAGCATGTGCATGTGAAGTCAAGTGCGTTATTAGTTTGTCACCATATGTAGATACCATAATCTAGCCAGGATTACAGTGGAACCATCTCTTTCAGACAGATTACAAAAACACACCATGATCTCCTTAATCTACATGCTTGTATTAACAGCCAGAACGTGTGATGGCTCGACAGCAATGGATTGTGACATTGAAAGGCTTTTATCGGCAGTCCGTACAGGCTCTGATGGCAGTGAAGTATGTTTATTTCCTTTCATTTGACAGTAATCAAAGCAAAAGTGCCTGGAAGATTTCAAGGTCAACATTAACATTATTATTATGTTCAGTGTCTGGATATGTTTCCTCCTTTAAGCTGTTTTTTTTTTCTTTTAATTTCAAATCCATGACATTTACAATTTATGTCTATGTGCCAAAAATGAACATGCAGTTAATATTTTTTACACACCTGGACTGACATAAAGAGAATTTAGAATGATAAAATACATTTTACACACTTGTAACTTCAAAGAAATTAAAACAAAAAGACACAAGGTTTCACCATTTTTTTCAGTTTATTGTTGCCATATTGGTGTGTTTGTGTTTTTAATATGTGAGAAAATAATGTGTATATACTGGATCCAACTGCATTGTGTACAACAGCTTTGTATTTGGCCATATTTTGTGTTCTTTCTTTTAAAACAGCTCCTTAACATTTTGGTTACAATGACACAGAATTACCATGGATTTCAGTCTAAATTATGACGTCCCTTTTATTTATAGACAAGATGTTCATCAATATTGAAAAGTGAAACAAAACAGTAATAAGGATGTACAATCAAAACTTTTCCATCTGCTAAGGCTGTTCTGTCTCTGATTCTCCCACGGGCAAAAACAAAAAAGCCTTCTTCAGGGGTTCTTAGACAAAAGGAATCAGAAGGTGCAACCCAGCAAACAGATAGCACACCTCCATAATAAGTAGATAGATATTTATATATAGATTTATATTCAGCTTGAAACTTCTTAAAAGAGTACAGTAAACACTTCTCACACATAATAGAAACTACTTGATGTTCCAGAATTAGAAAGTGTAGGTCAAACGTGGACCAAGCCCAGAAAAAGATGAACAAACCAGTACCCAAAGCGAGAAAGAAAAGAAAAAACAATCAATAAAATAAAAAAAGATCCTGTTCACAAAGCTTAAAGAAGATCGAAGAGAGACTTCTGGCCACACAAACAAAAAAACAAAACAAATAAAAAAAAAAACCTCTAGAACAGTGTACTTGCATTTTAAAATGCACACAGATTCTCCTGTACAATTTGGCGTCTTTCTATGAGTTGAAACACCTAAAGGGCTCAGTGGTGGTTTCTCAGATAGGCTCTTGTTTCGTTTACTTTTTTAAATATATGTGTGGTTCTCATCAAGTTTTGATTTACATCAGAGCTGTAAACAGGCACACACAGATTGGAAAAAGACTTTCACGCCATTGTCCAGCCTGTCCTTGAATCATGAGTGTCCTTCCTCCTCATCGGTTCTCAGTCCTGCTGAGACTGTGGGGTCCTTTTGGTACGGCTTTTCATCTATCTGTGTGGATTCCTCCATACCCTTAAGCCCCCTTAAGTTTCGATAAGAGCGGGTTGCCTCCAAAGTCTAGCATTGCTCCAACGAATTCCAGAAAGAAGGGAATTCTCATTTCCATGAGGGGTTTATTCCTCATGTTGTGTGGAGTCTTTCCATTTAAACTTCTCTGCTGGGTGAGGAGGGGGTGTGAGCAGGGAGAGTAGGAAATATTGAGAACTTGATGCTTTTTTTGCCTTTTTTTTCCATCACTATTTTTTACAGCCATGGTTATGAAGGGATGATTGTGCAAAGTCACGCGGTCTCTGGAATGTCCACTCGAAAGGAGCTAGCAAACCCTTTTCCTCGCTGTAAGAAGCAGAGGGGGAAAAAAGCCTAGTTAGCTATGGTGTGTTGCTGTGAAAAGGAGGGGAGGGGTGAAGAGTTTGTCTGGGAAGAATGACAGAAACAAAATGGAATTTGAGAAAATTACTGGATGCATTTACATAGAATTAGAAGGTTCACATGGGCAGTCACGAGTAGGAAGTCTCACATTCCAACCAGTTGTTTGGTTTATTCACGCTTGTGAAATGGTTCATGCATTCTATTCTAACTTGATAATGCATGTGTGACTATGTGCATGAAGTGGGGGTGTATGGGAATGGTGGCACTGAAGAAGGGTGTGACCTGGGGAATGCTGCATGGCCAATTTATTTAGGACAACAACAAAAGGGGAGTCTGAGATTTAACGAGCTAAACCCCCCCAGACCTTCAGTGTTGTCTGAGTTTGATGATGATTGCCATTCAGTTCTGCCTATCAACACCCCCAATCTTCTCCCCTTTTGCACCCCCCTCGCTACTGACCCCCGGGCCAGGCTCAGGCCCAGGCCTGCACCTCCCGGGACAAAAGAGTCTCTGTGTATCAGTGGCTTACTTGATCAGATTAAGGAGCTTTGGCCTCCTGGTATCATCATTCTATCCCTTCTACCCCTCCTATCTTCTTACCCCCCATCCCATCTTCTCTGAGTTTTTTTCCTCTCAGCCATTATCCACCACCCCCACTGCCACTCCAAACCTATTAGCATAAGGGCCACGGTGATCTACTTTTCCTGAGGATTGAGTGGCAGTATTCATGGAAAACGCAGCGATATCTTCCACGCATGATCAGTTAATGTGAGCATTAAAATAACCAAAGAATAAACTAAATGTATGTCAGTGCTAGCAGGCGTCATGGGGACAACAATATAAGAAGTCTGACTCGCAGTCAGAATCCTTCAATTATACATCAGATTCAATACTATTATTCTAAACCTCATGAATTGCAAGAGACAACCACAAATAATCTCTACTTTTCGTTAAACCAATCCCACATTCACTTTACAATCAAATAAACCCTGAGGATCAATGTAAGTTTTCAGGGGGGAAAAAAAGTCTTTTGTCAAGATTCCCAAAACTTATGTGATAAATGGTTTCGTTAAATTTTGCTTTATGCTCCCAGATATTACAAAGAAAATGTACATTAATTAAAAGATTCATTCAAAAAAAGGCAAAATTGGACATCAGCAGTGAGTTCCAGACTGTTGCATAGATATTCCCACAAGCTGTGTTGAATGATGAGAAAAGGAGCACTTGTTAAGCACTGCCTATGATTATAATCTGCCATTATCTGCAAATTGCACTGAATCATTTTGCTTTCAGGATGTATTCTTTGTGGTATCTGAATGAGACTTTAGAAACAGTAATTTCCGAGGAAATTATAATTTTCGTCAATAATCTAAAAGTGAGCCGCTGAACTTTGAATGACGAGGCTCTCTAACTCTTTTTTCTTCTTGCTTTAAATTCTGCCATATGCATTGTTGTGCACAGTGCAACACCCGCTGTTTTTGACGTGACAGCGAGCACCTATCTGTAATGAGATGGTGCCTGGATGCTCACATCTACACCCACATAAAAACAGCCTATAGTTCAAAGCTGTTTATACACTCTATATGCATGTGCGTGCGTGCGTGCGTGCGTGTGTGCGTGCGTGCGTACGTGCGTGCGTACGTGCGTGTGTGTGATCATTAGAGAGAGATAATAAAGATGTTAAGAAAGAGGGAAGAGTTAGTAAAACACTCTGAAATGATTGCTGTGAAGTGTGGGCAGACCTCAGATGAAAAACATAATTTTTTTTTTTGTTTGCCAATTTAGGAACATTTGTCTTTTTCACCTAATTTGATCAGCATAGGAGGATAGGTACTTCAAATACAATATACTTCAAATACAATACTCACTTAAAAAAAGCTGGCTTACAAGTTGCTCTGGAGCTAGGAAGAAATGTTTCCAACTCTTTCCTCTTTGTGGAGGCTTGATGGTGTCTGAGGTGGGGAGATTTGAGGAGATGGTGGTGGTTTTGGTGGGGGTGGAGGTGGAGGTGCTGATGTCTTAAGGGCGTCTCTTTGCCAAACGTGGAGAATGACTTATCAGCAGTTTGCTCGGGGCATTCAAATACCTCTGTGTCTGGGACTGAGTCCATGCCGGGCACGTGCAGGTTGCTGCGGTAGTCGGGACCCTGACGCCCATCAGAAGGCATGAAGCTCGGCATCCAGCAGCGGTCAGAGTGACCAAGTGCTTTACACTCTTCAGTGCAGTTAGAGAAGAGATCAGTGCCTGCACATATTAGAAAAAAAAAAAGATGAGATTGAGTTTATATCATGTGACAAAGAGAAAATATAATACACCTCCATATACATCGATGACAACACAGTTTTGCTTCCTTATCCCATTAAATGTGATTTGTTTATTTTTTCGATAGATTAAGTGTGTATCTTCTCAAATCTTTATTGGTCAATCAGGTCAGATTTCATTACTGATGTGCAAACAGTTTAGAAAATTAGGAATGTGCTCGCAATCAAAACTATTGCAACCTTATGGGTAACAGTGCAAACTACATTTATCTACAGTATACCATACGGTCTCTGGAGTCCATTTTTCCCATTGCAGTTTTGCCTACACTCGCATTTACATATTAGAAATGATATATAGAGGGAGTGCAAGAGGAAAAAAACCTCAGGTAGCTGTTTCAGGGCCCGGAACGTACACACACTGCTGACCGTGTGTGTGTGTGTGTGTGTGTGTGTGTGTGTGTGTGTGTGTGTGTGTGTGTGTGTGTGTGTGTGTGTGTGTGTGTGTGTGTGTGTGTGTGTGTGTGTGTTTCAGACAGCTACAGTCTTTCCAAGACTTGTCAACTTGCCTTCTAAGAACAAACAGTGCAGTGACCTGAACCCCACCCTCAGCAGTATTGAGTTCCAGTCTCAGCTCGTCAGTTTCACCCCATTTGCAAAACCCACTGTTATTCATTACAGGGTTCATGCCTGTATGTATGTATGACTAAAAGATTTCTGAACATTTTCATTTCCACACAAACACATTATTTTCCCATTTTTAAACTGACAGGGTTCTTTGCGAGAAAACTGCCATTTTCTAAACAGCAAAACAAAATGTTAGCCAAATAGCATAATTGCCTGAATCATCTTTAAGAATAGAAATAAGAAATAAGTAATACCAATGTGCTTGCTAAAAAATGTATTTTTTCTTGTTTTCTTAAAAAATGTTCAAATATGACTTAGGCAACTATGCTATTCGGCTAATGAAAACAGTGTTAGCACGTATGTTTTTCAGTGCCGCTATGTGGGCTAAGTGTAAGCCTTAAGACAAATTGTGTTTTCATTGCCCCATATGTTTTGGTTTGGTTTTTTTTCAGTGGCGCCTAGAACCCATGCATTTGGAAACCTAAATCCGCTTGTAGTGTATGTGTGTCTGAGATGCTGTTTGCATCCACAATCTGAACTGTCCAGCTCGGGTTATCTGCTGCTAATCCCTCTGAATACAGACTGATTAGGCTAAAACCAAAGCCATCCCCGTAAGCAGCAGTACAAGCACGCGCGCATTTGTGTTTTTGTGTGTGTGTGTGTGTGTGTGTGTGTGTGTGTGTGTGTGTGTGTGTGTGTGTGTGTGTGTGTGTGTGTGTGTGTGTGTGTGTGTGTGTGTGTGTGTGTGTGTCACGGTCTTTGTTTTGGTGTGTGTCTGAAGAGGTCAGCAAAAGGGGGAATTTGCTTTGTTACAAAGCAGATTAATTTGGCTTGGCCGCACTGGCAGCTTGAAAAAGTGCCCAGTCTTTCTAATGAGAGGGTTTCTTATTAAATATTAATCAATATGCCATAAATACACCAGCACATTATATTTTAATATGTCCTCTCGCATGAGGAAACAAGTTATTGTGGGACTGGACATGGACAGCCCAAAGAAAACATGCAGTGAGTGAGATTGAAGGAAAATAAGATGGGTGTCTGTATGAGAAAGAAAACCTTATGAAAAGAATTCCTGTGCTGAATATTAAAAAGCTAAAATCATCAATACAGGTTGTAAGTAATGCCCTAATTTTCTCCTTCATCAGCAGTTACCTGATAAAAAGATTTGCCCAGAAGCAAAATTATTTAGTCCCCCACTAAGCAATCAATGATGCAGCAACCATGTCAGCGCGTCCAGCAATTGGACAAGGAGCGAACGAGGAGCGGGTGAAAACAGTCGCAGGACAACACGATCAACTCTCGTTTCTTCATCTCATCTGAGCATTCCGCGCCATGCTTGCAAGGTGCAAGCGCAAACCCTAAATAACAACCTTCATTTGGTAATTGGTATGAAAGGTCGAGAAAGAAAAAAAAAGAAATTACTGCTCAATGAACTGTTGCCACGGTGATAGCGCGAAGTGCACGTCAGTGGGAAATCATTGCGGCAGCTGGGAAAGATGATAGTGAAGTGGTGGGGTGGGGAGGGGTATAAAAAGGGGATAAAGACCTCAACTCTATTTTCTCCAAGTGCCTGATAGTACCTCCATCAATAAATGTGTAGGTGAGACTTAGAAAGTCAGAGAGTACATTGCCATGACACTTTGGACACAATTTAAATGTCTCTGTTTTAGAATTAAATGCTTGTATATGAAAGACAAAATGACTGCAGTATTGACATATGTGATATATGTATCAATAAATAAAATCTATACCTTTAGGAGGGGAAATATGTGAATGCAAGAGATAAGTGTACTGTATTCAAAAGCTGAATGTCCACAGATCTATTTACAAGAAATGGTTATTCTTAAACTAACTGGTTTCAATAGTGAATATCAGGATGTGACTTATAGGTTACAAATGCTAGTATGAGCAGTAATTTATCTTGGTGGTACAATAAAAATAATAATCTTTCAGTGTTTACGTTAGCACACTATGCTCTAGTTTTGTTGTTTTGTCAAAGCTAAACATACATCATCTCTCGAGTCCACTGCAGCATCACAGCACCAACTGTAATTCATTTATTCAGTTTTTTTTAACTGGATCTAATGAATCCTGCTGGTGACCATTCCTACAAATCCTCCCATGTCTCCAACACTGTCAGTCCCCGAGTCCAAAATTATTTCAAATTTTTGCGCATGTGTGTGCGCCCGCGTGTGTGCTCGTGGATGGCCTGAGGCAGCAGAAAATGCTGGCGCAACATTGTAGAGGTGAATGTGATGTTGTGATGAATGACACATATTTATTTAACATTAACATTCATTACACGCCAATGTGATTCGACGCTACACGCTGCTGACAAACTCAATTAGTGCACACGGAATAAACCCCTGTTTTTTGTTGTTTTTTTTAACACTCTCTCCAGAATTAACCGACAGTAAGCCACAATATCAATTATCTTCATCAAACAAAGATTTAATGCATAACAAATAATCTCTTTAAGCTGGCTAATAATTCACCAACGTAACTGTGTCCAGTCTGAGAGAACAAGGTTACCCAAAGTCAGGAGTGAAGTTCTCTTTGAGGCGCACTTCACTTTATAATCCTCACAACAACCCAATTCTCCAAAACCTGGATTAAAATCCTAATTCACACCCAGTCCTGCTTTTAAGAAGTAAGTGTGTGACTATTCATGACACAATATGGCCGCTGGCTGGAAACATTTAAATTAAATGCTAATGCTCTAGAAATAGGACAGCTTCATTTACATAAATCACCTGGCTGCTTCAGTCATGATTAGGACTGAAAGCAGTCCGTTCTGATGGAAAAAGAAAAATACAGTCTTTTTTTTTATATCTCTCTAAACCAGTATCCAGAGCTGCTGAAGTGACACTGAAAACAACAAACAAGTCCATAATGGTGGGCCGGCTTGCCAGACTTCATCCACGGTGAACAAATGAAGGCATAGAAGAGACTGTGTAAGCTTTGATTTAGTAAAGGGAAATTGAAAAAAAAAAAAGGGGGGATGCTGAAGGTAGAATGTAGTCAGAGATGAGAGAGGCATACAGGGGGCACACTTCCTGATAGTTAATTCATTAAATGAACAAATGAAGCGCCTGTTTCCTAGCCACAATCTATTTGGTCCGCTTCCCAGCACTCCGGTACGAGTTAGGCCTCATTAAAACACCCATCACATCTCATCGAGCCATCGCCAGAACCAAGGGACTGTGCTCTCCGGGAGCGCGCTCATCATTAATCCTGCCACATATTTACAGACAGTCACACCAGGGTTTGTCTTCTTCCTGCCGATATTAAATTACTATGTGTCAATTACACAGAAAAAGAGATTATGCGATCGGCTCTGATAAACCGAAAAGCGAAAATGTGCCAAAATACACGTAGAAATAAAAGTAAGTTCAAATCTATATAATCATGGTAACAGGGCCCACAGCTTTGTGATTCTAAAATATTTAAAATATTTTTGAGACAAAGATGACAATAACATTTTGTTAATGTAATGATCGACAACAGTCACAATATTATCGCAAAAAAAGAATACTAGATTATTAATAAATTCTATTAAGGGTTATTACATGTAATATGTATAATACATATAACATGTATTAACCTGTAAATTACAACAACAAAGTTGGGGTTTTATATTTTTGTGTACTTATATTTTATCGTAGGATTATCTTTATGCAGCTTATGACAACATTGATTTTTATATTGCAATTTATGTGAGTGAACATCATACAATAGAGCACATCTTAAGCAGAGTCCAACTTCCTGCATGTTTTGCAGATACATGGCCAATAAAGGTGATTCTGATTCTGAAGTCTTGAAACTGACTGTTCAAGGCCAACAACAGCTTTTCTCTTCTCTGTCTTTTCAAAATTCTCTTTTTTAATCGGGTAAAAAATATAATGGGATATATATATTCAAACATTTCAGAGCACAACACCATTAGGATGAAATGGTCAGACATACTTAACTATAATTAAAAAGCAACTTTCAGTCTCCCAGCCTCTAGATTGCTGCAAGGCAGCAGGGACAGAGATACAGACAAGAATCTCCTCCTGGACCCACACCACAGCGACCACACGCTAATCAGTCAAACCAGGCTCAGGGCCAAAGAGCCATCGATTCAACTTATTAGATAAAATCATCTGACGGAAGTACAGGCACGCCTTACATCGTCACGCACCAAAGTCAGCTCTTACCAGACGAATGGCCACGGTTGGTAGCATCATGGTCGCTGTCTCCCTGCTCGCTGTCTCCATGACCACTGTCTTTAGAGCTCACCAGGTCCGCCTCCTGAAAGGCTGAACTAGAACCAACACAGACAGAGAGCATTTGGATGTAGACTTCACACCCATTTACACCATCTCTGATTGCAGATTATCACATCAATAAGAGTGTTTCACAGTAGGAAGGTGTGTATGAGCAAGAGAGAGAGAGAGAGAGAGAGAGAGAGAGAGAAAGACAGAAAAAGGCATTTTCCACTTACCTGTTGACACGTCTCGGCCTGTCAACTAGGTAGCTGAGTTCAGTGCGCTGGTGTTTGGTCTAAAAGAGAAAGGCAATGTTTCAGTCTGTGGAGCACTGTTTCTGATAAGTACAACAGAAGATAACTCACAACCACGGAGCCAAGAGGGCTTTAACTCGTTAACAACTTAGCTTACACGTGTTACTGAGTAACTGAGTGAACCTAAGTTTTTTCTACAGGTAGGGTATTAACACACACTTTGTGAGGGAAATCAATACACGTACTAATGCCAGCACAGACAGAACATGCATATTTAGTGTGATGAGAGAGGTGCAATTCCTCAGACGCACACAAAGACGCAAATACTGTATAGTGATGGCAACCAGCAGCCTTTGATTCAATATGACCAATATACTTTACTTTATACTTTTTCAAATGTTTTTTGTGTGTGTGGGTTGTTTTTTTTTATCTCAAAGACTTTTACATGCAATAATTGCTGTTTCATGGCCAGAGCAAAACAATGAAGCTGACAACTGTGCATCCAGTGGAGTCTTTGTCATTCTAAATGATTAAGTTTCGGTTCTGCCATAAATCTGAAAATCTGATTATGTTGTAGCATGCTAACTGGGTTAATGCAAATGAAAATAGGGAATCTAAATGGGCCCCAAAACCTGTTAGTAATAAATGCACTTTTGTGCATCAAACAGGCAGACTTCACAGGATTAATAGGGAGGTTCGGTAACAGGGACCTGGTTTTAGTCATGCTGCTCTTGAATAGAAATGGAGGATATGAGAAAGACTCTTACCTCGTTTGACAAAATGCTGCCATTTGATATGATGTCAGGCTGCTGGTCTGTGTACCCTGTCACTATGGCACCACATGGATTGTGATCGGTGTCTGTGCTCCTAGATGGACTACACGGCTTTAGGAACATGAGGTCAGTTTTGGCAGACTCTGGAGTCAAACATACCTGGTAGCAATAGTTCTGGTTTTGATGGTGTGAGCCAAAGCTCCCTGATTCTTCCACTGGGACTTGAGCTGTACCGGCCCCGCTGACATTGCCGGTGCTTTGCACTAGCATAATATCTGACTTGCTGAGCTTTTTCTTGCGAGCACGTCCCTGCCGTGAGCAGCAGGAGCTGCAGCCCATGCAGCATTCGCTCGTCAGACAAGTGTAAATGTTGAGTTTTTTGTCCTTCTGGCAGCGCACAGCGAGCACAATCATGACTAGGAGAAAGATGAAGGAGACAGAGCCCAGGGCAATGATGAGGATGAGGGTGAGATCCAGGCTGCCGTCCTTAGCCTTTGTAGTGCTTCTCCTGTCTCCACCGCCGCGGCCTTCAACCACACTGTCCACCAGCATCACCTGAACGCTGGCACTGGAAGACAACGGCGGCTGGCCGTGATCTCGCACCTCAATCATTAAATCATACAGCTGGTGGGGATCCCGCTTGGCTGACACCCGCCTGGCCGTCCGCAACTCTCCCGTCCTCCAGTCCATCCTGAACATGCCGTTTTCATTCCCCCTCAAAATACTGTAGGACAGCCGAGCGTTCTCGCCGTCATCCGCGTCCATCGCCACGATGCGGGTGACCAGGTAGCCCGGCTCAGCCGAGCGGGGCAGAGGCTCCTTGGCTGTGCCATTCTTACCCAGCGGGGCCAGCACCAGAGGAGGGTTGTCATTCTGATCCACAATGATCACTTTGACTGTGGCGTTGGAACTGAGCGGAGGTGTGCCTGCATCTCTGGCCTGGACCATAAATGTGAAATCCTTAAGCAGCTCATAGTCAAATGACCTGAGTGCATACAGATATCCAGTCTCTTCGTTGATGGACACGTACGTTTTGACCGACATGCCCTGAATGTTGCACTCTAATATGGAGTAACTGATAAGCGCATTTTGTCCGGCGTCCGGGTCCAGAGCCGTGACAGCATGTATGTACGCCCCTGGCACGTTGTTTTCTGTTACATACACATCATATATGCTCTGCGTAAATGTGGGTGAGTTGTCATTCTCATCGGACACTTGGACTCGAATCGACTTGCTGGTGGCGAGAGAGGGCGTCCCTTTATCCCGTGCGACCACGGTGACGGAGTACGAGTCTGCCTGCTCCCGGTTCAGAGGTCCGTCTGTGACTATGGTAAAATAGTTCCTAAAGGATGATTTTAATTTGAACGGAACCTCGCCGAGCAGTTCCACGTGAATTTGACCGTTTTCCTCTGCGTCCTTGTCCGTCACACTCAATAACGCGATGACGGTACCGGGAGCTGCTTTTTCGGTCACTGACTCGGTGACGGTGCTGAATGTAATCTCTGGCGCGTTGTCGTTCACGTCGGTCACTTTGACAAGTACTTTGCAGTGCGCGGGGATGGCATTTGGCCCCAGGTCCTTTGCCTGGACGAAGATTTGATAGAGACTGCTCTCCTCGAAATCCACCTCTCCGCGCACTTCGATGCGCCCGGTGCGCGCGTCTATGCTGAACAGGTCCTTGACGCGGTTGGAAATGTGGTTACTGAATGAATAAACGATCTCTCCGTTTAATCCCTCGTCCAAATCGGTGGCGTTAAGTTGTATGACCAGCGTACCCACCGGTGCGTTCTCCGACAGGCTGACAGTGTAGACGGGCTGGTCGAAAACCGGGACGTTGTCGTTGGAGTCCAGCACTCGAACTACCAGGAGCGCCGTGCCAGTCCGCGGTGGTTGACCGCCGTCCACCGCGGTCAGAACGTACCTGTGAGCAGCCTGCTGTTCCCGGTCGAGTGGCTTTTCCAGGACTAGTTCTGCGAACTTGTTTCCATCAGTTTGCGTCTGTACGTCAACATAAAAGTAGTTGTTTGTGGTGATATCATACGTGCGTAACGCGTTAGAACCAACGTCCGGGTCGAATGCGCTCTCCAAGGGAAAGCGAGTGCCCGGAGTGGCACTCTCTGAGATCTCCACCGTTATGTCGGTCTCCGGGAAGCTAGGAGGGTTGTCATTAATGTCCACCACTTCTATTTCAACACGAAACAGTTCCAGTGGGTTCTCCAAGAAGACTTCCATGTTGAGCTGACAGGTCGCGGTCTGCTTGCAGATCTGCTCCCTGTCGATTTTTTCATTAACGAAGAGCACGCCATTCTCCAGGTTTACTTCAAGGTAAGGTGTCCGGGAACTTGGTACAACCTGGAATCGTCGGGAGGCCAGTTTGGTAAGGTCTAGGCCGAGGTCCTCGGCAATATTCCCGACGAGAGTGCCATGATCCGCCTCCTCCGGCACAGAATAACGAATCTGAGAGAGCACTCCATCCGTGATGCACAACAAAAGCAAAAACACAATCATTGCCGAAAAAGTGCACTTTAGCTTGAAAAACGAAAATAAACCGTATTATCTTATGTTAGTGGGCACAATTTCAGTCCCCATCACCTTTTCAGTCCGAGCACAAAAGTCTCAAAATGCGTAAAAGTGTGTACAGCGGTACGGTAAATATGTCCCGTTAAAACTCGGACAATGTAGAGAATTGAAAGACTTTAAAAGACGAAGGAAGCAGTTTTTCCTTATTTAGCCTCTCTAGACAGGATTTCAGACGCGTCCAGGCGGCGATCAGCGCACATTCCAACGAAGCACAGCGCTACTGGAGTGATGGAACCAGGATGGAAAAGAGTTGTGGGGAAAAAATGAAATGATAATCCATATAAAAAAAGATCAGATTGAAGCTGTCTTTAGTCGTATCCATTTGTCATAATAGGTAGTATTTCAGACAAGTCCTTTTTTTTCTAGCTGTGTGTCATCTTGGAACCTTTCTCCCATACTGCGGTCACCTCCACTCCACTGACGCTGTTCACTCAGTTATTCGCCTTTTTTTGGCCGCATTGCACCTCCCCCTCGCTGCTCCCGCGACTGCAAATCACGGTGAGCGCACTCTATTGATTGGATATCGGGTCTGCCAGTCAAACTGTGCCGGGCCCCCAAGTCTCGCCCACTGCTCTCTGCCTCTCTCACTCCATCTTCTCCAAAGCCACACAGTTGAGAAGAAATGACGCAAAACAAGAGACAGCATGATAATAATAATAATAATAATAAAACTGTACATGAATAACGTTGACACTGTAACTACTGAACCACCTGATATAATAAAGACATACATAATTAAACTGGGTTGAGGGGTAAGATGTAGGGGACGGACCTGCATGGACGTGAGAGTTATACGGTAGGCTGGAAGGATCCGGCTAATTAATGCAAAAGGAATTTTCTGTATGCAAAGGATGATGCGCCATTCACATGGTCTTAAACCTATAATTCCACCTAGTTGTGGTAACGTTATTAATTCTCGTCCGCAATTCAGAGCGGAATTTACGGACTTCATGCGACCCCTAGTGGTCGAGTTTCGGAGCAGAAATCATTTTACAGTAAAGGGAATTATTTAATGTATGGAGCAAGAAATATATACCAAAACAAGGCACCGAGAGTAATAAGAAAAAACGTTCTATCGCAATTATTTGGTTTCGTATAATAAAACATTACATGAAATTAAGAACACGACTATAAATGAGGGCTGTGTAGAGTCTGTACATGGCTACAGTGACAGTGAGTGGAATTTTGTATCCTTGTACCCTAACCCTTGTTCTGAGGCTATAATATGTGATGCGCATATTGTCTAAGAGCAGCAAACCTACTTGACTTTACTTTTCATCAACCATATTTCTTTAGGATACACAGTAAATATGAGCTGCTTTTCTATGCAAATGCATTATGTGACTGTTGTTCTGCTCTTCTACATTAATACGATTTAGTCAGAAAAGTCTATACCTTTTTTTCATTAGAGCATTAAGCATATAAGAACATGTATCCCTTTCAGGTTCAGAGTTCAGTTTAAAGGAGCTTAAGGACTCTAATTTGCTATTGGCGAAACAGACAGAAGAGCTTCCCCATCCTCAAGGCACGTTCACATCACAAACGTAAACGATGTCAGCTCAAACTGGGTGTATACAGCATACTAAGAGATGGAGGGGGAAAAAAATACTTAAATGTCTATGTTCTATCACAATAAATTTTGATACGATCCACAATGTGAACACGAATGGTCTATCGGGAAATGATTTCATTAATGACTCAATTATTTGATAATGTCTTAATTAAAACCTATATTAATTGATCATTTAAAAAGTTTGGCCCTAATGTTGTCTTGTTTATGTTAAATTTCAGAGATGACTTTGAATTAATTCCTCAGTAAGGCAACTGAATTTATTTGATCAGTAAATCGTAAGTGAATGAAGGAGAAAACAGAGCACAGTTCATCTCCATCACAGTCAGACACAGTCAAAGAGATAAAACTCATGTTTTGTTAATATACCAAGTCTAAGCACTGATAAATTTTTGTGTGTCTCCAAATCAGTTTTTATATTCTTAGTTTCTATTGGCTTTTTAAAAAACATAAGTCATACATGGCATATTACTTACATTGACAGGCCTTATATTATAACAGCATTGTCAAAACATCAAAGTAAGATCATTTGCACACAAAAAAAAACTCTCCGCTGCGATCAATACACAACAAAAATAGGAGAAATTAGACATTTTAATGAATTTTTTATGGAATATCGGGAGAGGTTGAGGATTTTTCGGAATTAAATAACACAAGAACGGAGATCTTGGAAGGCTCTTTTATTTGGTCCACTCGATTTTTAAAATGGTTTCATTTTTCAGGGTTTAAAAAGCATTGTAAGTAAACTATGTGGTATCTAATTTGTGGCTTGAGCAAATCGTTTTTTTTACGTAAATTTGAGTCAGGTTGTGAGTTCCCCCTATTGACCGAGCACAGTACTACACCGTCCTGACCGCTGCGAGGACACAGCGTGGTCTGCATCCTCCACCCCTTCCCCTGTCAGCTGTGCTGGGTCGAGCATGCTGACACGCACTAGCTTCAATGAGTGAAACACAGACACATCAGTGCATTCATGCTGTCTGCAAGCTGTCAGGGCTCCACAGAGCACACCACTGGAGGAGAAACATCAATTCTCTGCAGAAAGAAATCTTGTAAATCAAGCTCCATCAAGTCAATGGTGCAGCCAGACATGCATCAATGTCAGAGCGGAAGTTGAAGAAGGGAGGGGGACATGGGGACCCTCCTGTGGGTGCAAATATATATGGTGGGCCAGGATAAACGCAGAAATTACATTCACGGGCATGAACAATAACTCAATGTGATGTTATATATTTGCCAGGCTAATATGATTATTCAGTAACGCTTTCACACGAACAGACACATCAGCAAACATCTGTTTATTAGACTGGGTTCTATTTAAGGTTGAGCACCCTTCCAATTATGGCTGTCTTTTAGTGTATAAAAATAACGAGCGTCTAAGACCCGGGAAGATTCAAACAGTGTGGAATAAAATGGAAGAGCATTGTAAAACAGTGCCCTGGAGCAAACTCCTCATAAGACTATCAGAGCAGGAGAATAGCATTTTATTGAATTTTAGAAAACTGCAGAGGGTCATCACATCTGTAACCAGCAGGGTTTGTCTCTGCTGAACAAAAGCTCAGTGTCCACTCACAGGTGTAGATACTCCTGTGGTGTCACTCTCACATTTGCATATCAGAAGAGATGATCATCCGACCACTCCATTACAAAAACACTCCATTGCTGAAATAACCGCCTCGTGTTATTTCTGAAATAGCTGCATATACACACACCCTTGTCTCTCACTTCTTTTATATATCTTTCTGCAGTCTAATTGCTTCTCAATGGAGACGTGAGGAAGATGTATAAAAGAGATGTGACAACAAAGAAATATGAATGGTATTCAAAGGATAAAACAAGAAGAATATATTGATGTTACCTCGGCATTGGGTACTTTTTTGTCAATAGCATGTATTCTATTCTATTATTATTATTATTATTATTATTATTATTATTATTATTATTATTATTATTATATTATTATTATTATTATTATTATTATTATTATTATTATTATTGCTTTTTTAAATGAACTGTCTGCATACAGACAACTGGTAGATCTGAATTTTTGAACCTATTCGAGGTCATCACAGATGAAGATCACAGCTTTCATGTTTTTACCTTCAAAGGGTCTTTTTGTCCCATAGGCTGTGAAATAGTGAATGAATTCTCATCAAACTGCAACCAAATGACGATTATTTGAGGAACCATCGTCACAAAAGCTCTGGAGGCCCAATGCACACTGCCAAAAGCACAGCATGTTGAAAAAATTGATTTTGAGGCCTTGTTAAAAAAAAAAAAGAAAAGAAAAAACAAATCCATGACAATACTGAGGATGTGCTTTTACAAGCCATACAAAATTACAGCAAGATCTAATATAAATCTGACACTTTGTTTTATTTATTAACTACTAAAGTCAAAGTGTTCAAAAGTAAAACAAATTTAAAACCAGATTCAAGCTGTTTTGGAAATAAACAGTCAGTCAGGTTAGCAGTTAGCTCTAGATTTTGGCTCAAACTGTTATTCCACCCACCATCCAGCCAGAACAGCAGGACCAGCGTAAAGCTTGTTAGAACAAAAGGTTCCAGGTTAGGAGGGATGATGTCTGGGCCGTGGGCCAACACTTGTCCGACAGCAGAGCCAACAGAGGCTAGTGTGTTGGGGATACACAATCTAATTTTAATCAGTTTATAGGGGCGGACACAAAGAGCAACATCAACAAACCAGATCTGAGCCAGGATCTGCCTAAACCGAGGCTTTTAAGGATCCTACTTAAGTGTTATCACAAATACTTTCATTCATCAGTCGGGTACAGGGAGTGCACGGAATAAAGTACAGGCTTCCTTGCTCAGATTAGAACACAACACATACGTGAATGATGTACTCTCATAGAATTGAGCCGGTCTTGGCTGGTTCTCCAGTTCCATTATTTCCGGATTGAGCTTTCGGCAGTCATCACCTCCACCACTAGCTGATCCTAATCATCCCTCTGGCGTTAATATGTGGCATTATTAGAAACGGAGATGAAACTTGATGTTTTCAGTTCAGACACCCTTTATTTTACTCAGAAAACACTACAGAGAATAGTTCATAAATGTGTCTTCTTGATTAATTGGTTGATTGACTGATTGATGTACATACAGATGTTTTAGTGTTCAAATCTAAAAATAGAACTCTTTATAAAATTAAATTGTCCAAAAATAAGGGAATGGAAATGCTACTTTAATTGTCTTGAGCGCAGCATAGAGTATTTACATACATTATGCAGAAGGACATCATTAATTAATATTTTCATTTGCTTCAAGCATAAATTTACAGGTGACATCTGGGAATTTTTTTAAATAGTTTTTTGCACTTCACATAAAATATTTATTGCACTCGAGCTCCTTTTTAAAAACAAATTTAAAAAAATATTTTGATAATAATAATATAATTCAAATTCTATTAATAGTGAAAAGGTTCCAGGGATTCCACTCTAACACAAAATAAAGACAAAGCCTGAATTCTGCAGGAAATGACAACTGAGGAGAATCTGATCTTTCATACCTCTATTTTCTTTTTGCATGTAAACGCCACAGTTTATTTAAATGGACTCCAGTTAAATGAAAAAAAGAGTCCCTTCAGAGACACCCCAAAGATCTGAAGTCCTTGGCTGCCCTTGAGCGATGTTAAATGTCACAGCAGCAATATTCTGATCAACACTGAAGAGTTCAATATGTGAGAAACTCTTTGTGCTTGAGTCAAATTAATGCCAACATCACATTTGAATTAAAATGACCCAAGAGATGCTTTTAAGAGGACAGAAAGATGTTTGTGACCATGCAATAATGCTGAAAGTTAACCTGCACACATTCACTACAGTTAAAGCTAGTCCGCTGCCTCCCATAACATAACCAGCTGAAAAGTTGCTGATTAACTTGGTTTAAGGTTGTATCCCCACAGAAGAACATTTGGATTTCTGTATGTTCTTTTGAACAACAGCGTTTCTGTGTCCTCTTTAGTGACACGCGAGCCGTCTTCTGACACAATTGTTGCTCTACTTCTGTCAGGCCAAGAGGGGAGGGTGGAAACTGTCTCTTATAATTGAGGTACATTGAGTATTCCCTCATCTCATGGATCCGATCAGCTAATCTCTCACTGGTCTTGTATCATGTAACTTGTTACAAGACCTTTCAATTCTCTTTATTTTATTAATTTAATTTCATGTGGAATCAGCTTGGCTTAGAGAAAAAATAAATAAACCATGGAGAGATTTCAAAATGTTTAATTTAAAATGGTTAAAAAAAAAAAAAAAGAGATGCCAGTGAGAGCAGTATGTCATGAACATGCTCTAATATCAACCAAAGGAAAGTACTGTGAGTGCAGCAAGAGGTTCAGAGCAGAGTAGCATAAAGTGTTAGAACTGAAGAACGCGATAGAGAAAGGTGAGGAAAGGAAGCGTGCCACCAGTGAGGCAGAGATCACGGCAGCATTCGCTGAGCTCAGGAAGAAGATAAATGCATTCCGCATGAGAGTGCTGACAAAGTGTGCACTGAGACGCTGCAGAGGTGGGAGCTTCTGCAGGTTTCTGCTCTCAGACACGTGTGGCTACTGGTTAACTGCTGGGTTAGTTCATCCACGTAAACATCCTCTGCTCATCTGGGATTGATTCTCTCTTTGTAGGCACTCCATAAAGACGTTTCACTCACTGCTCCCTGGCAGCTCTCTTACGACCTGTACTGTCTTCAGACTGGGTCATGCTCCGAGGTTGTTGGATTTTGTCTTTTTTTCCCCCCAAACATCGAGAGTCCACCCTGTGCTTTCTTTCTACCTACACACACCATGAGACTCAATGTCTGATGTGATCTAATGACAAAGCATCCCTTTGGCATGACACGCCATCTACATGTGATCTCATGTAGGCCATTGTGGTCCACAGCTCCAGATGGTTTTCCATGACAATATTGCAGCTCCACGCTGCGTGTTTTAGTGGGGCAAGACATGTGACATCATATATAAGGTAAATAGTTGGCTTTGCTGCTTTTTTCTGTTTTTTTTTTCTTTATTTTTTTTTCTCCATGTTCCTAGTTTGGAAACATTCCAGTGATAATATCCCATTAGACAGGAAATAACATAATTACAGCAATAAGTACTTTGTTTTTGCTGTATTCTGTCGGTATATTTAAAAAAAAATAAATGAAGCTTTATTTACTTGTTATCGTTGTGGTTGTTGTTCTTTTTGTTTGATCATTAATTCTAAGCAAATATTTAAAACGGGTTGTTGGTTGGCTGGGGGAGGTGCTGGACCAATCAAAATACACTTGTGTTGAACGCACAGTGGATGTATGAAGCAAAGTCCACAGATAATTAGATACATTACTGTGGGTCGGTGGTTGATCTGCACTGTCCTGTAGCTGTTTTTTGTTACAGCCTGCTGATGAACTGAAAACTACATGGCAGCCCGCTCCTCTTGTCCCCTGGCCCCCAATCTGTATATTGCCATCTTACTCTGAACCTAATCTAATTAGGAGCGCATCTAACATTTGTTTTAATTACCCCCCACACTCCATTTTACCCCTCTGACTTAATAATGTATTCAATAATTAAATGTCATTTTTTAATTAATTATTGTTCCTTTGCAGCTAATTAGTCATGCTAATTATGAGAGCATGTCTGTATCTCCGTGTCCCCTTAGTGTATACCACAGATCAGATTCATAGTTCTTTAACCATTGTTTGCAGCTAATGAGTTTTAAGGGTTTATTTACCTATAAATTAAAGATACTGTGATAGCAAAAGGATGCCATGGCAACCAGAAGATGGCAATATATATATAAAAAACATTAAAGGTATGAAGGACAACACCGTCTGAAACATTGAAAGTGTTTGTTATTGCATCATTCTGTCTTCATTTGTCCGGATTTTAACAATTGAATCACGTTAGAGGTCGCACAGTTTCATCAGAACTTTCTAGAGTTCTGGAAGTTACCACAATTTTTTAGCATCTTTAGTAAAACCTGTTCACCTCAGTTGACCCACTTTCTCATTTAAACCCTCTTATTCTCACAAATGTGTCTCTGCATCATCATAAAATCTAGATGGCAGAAGTGATCGGACTGACAGTGAATGTCAGAATATGAAACAAAAATGCCAAATCTGGTGTGAGACTCTTGCTCGACAATTGTGATGAGTATTGTGCCTGAAATTGCACTTGATTTAACAGTTGAAGAGCTGCTAGTTGGAAGGGTTTTCCTAAAAGAATCAACCATAGCTTGGTGAATAAATGAATTGCCCTAATTGGATGTCAATCTGGACGAGGACAGTTGCCTGATGGGATAGTCCATTCAGGCTGTAAGTATAATTTAAATAGCTTTATGAGTGTAATAATTGACTAAGTGGTGGCATTCAAACAGGAAGTGCTGTAACTAAATGAGTATGCTTGCACAAGCAGCTCTACAACTAATCACATTAAGGGTATTTACCCAGCAACTGTATATTCCCTCTAAATTATTGATAAATTTATGAAAGATACTGTATGTGGCATGCATTCCTGAGCCACAATTTAAAAATTAAGGAACCTTAAACATCTGATCCAAACAGCCTTCAACTAACAGGTGGTACACAAATAGAGACCAGTATAGCAAAGAAAGCATTTTCTAAAGTTCTCCACTGATATTAAGACTTGACATTAAAATATCGAAAAAACCTACGGTAAATTTAATCAAGCAAATCTTGGAGCAGAAAATCGAAACATGTAAATGGTGAAGAAAGGTATCTGCAGAGCATCCCTCCCCCAAAATAATTGCCCACTCTAAACAACTATTGCGTGTTGTTTAGTGAAACTTGCCTCTATTCTGAAGAAATGCTTTGAGAAACCAGATGTCCATTAGAGCAAAGATAATATCTCAGCCTGCACATATGAATCCATTTCCTTAAAAACCCTGAGGCTGTGAAATCTTACAGACACGCTCTGAAACACCCTTTGGATTTCAGAATCAGACAAGTATATAAAAAAAATATAACCTTTCCTGTTTTAGTTTTTTTATTGCAGATGACTAAATCAAAAGTGTTTTTTGTTTGCTTCTTTTGTTTGTTTGTTTGTTTTTTAAAAAGCACACTGTGATATACACTTTTTTTTTCTTGCTGTATGTGCTGTTGTAGACAGTTTAGCATGAGGACATGAGGCTAATAAAATAAAACAAATTTCTTTTATCATGCTTTTGTGTCTGAATTATGAACTCTTGATGCGTCACCTTAGGAACCAGTCATTGGCCAACCTGTTGTCCTCTGCACCATAAATGACCCCCCCTCCAGGACAGGCGAGACAAGCCAAGTAAATCCATCAAACACGTCGCCATTTAGAATGTTGTTTTGTGGCATTTTATTCAGTAAATGAGCATGTTAGCATTTTAAATGGTCACCTTGTGCTAATATTAAATTGCATGCACACACGGGGGGGAGAGAGAGAGACAGAGAGAGAGAGAGAGAGAAAAATTTCAGTGGATGTCCTTTTGTGTGAGGAGTGAGGAGAGCAGTCAAAGACAGGTTGAAATTAATGACATGGAGGACAATTATTGTGCATTCCATTGAGACTAAAATTAATTGAATACGTTTTGTAAGGTTGGTGTTCATTCCCTCCAGCTTCTTCAGCGAGACACTTGAAAAGGGACTGCTTTTTCTCTCTATCTCTTTACCCTCCTCTATTATATTAAGCTGTGGCTTAATTAATTTAATAAGGTCAGGGGTTTTTTCCCCTCCACAGCAGAGATTTTATTGTCAGGACACATTATCTCCTTTTTATACACTTTTCTTATGGAGATTTTTAACGGCAATGCATGATCAGATTAGGAATCACAGTGGGAAAAGAAAGGGAGGGAATTCTTTTGCTGTTGCTTATGTGTGGCCAAATTACATGTTTTGTTTCTAGAAATTTGTGTGTGTGTGTGTGTGTGTGTGTGTGTGTGTGTGTGTGTGTGTGTGTGTGTGTGTGTGTGTGAGAGAGAGAGAGAGAGAGAGAGAGAGAGAGAGAGAGAGAGAGAGAGAGAGAGAGAGAGAGATACACTGTATTTTTAGAGGCAGATTATTGATGCTCTGTTGCTGGGAGGTATATGTGAGAATAACTCAAAATAAAACCCAGTGGCTGAGCTTTTACCTTTGAAATCGTGCAGCCTCCGTCAAATGGTCATATTAAGTATCAATCATAATTAGATATCCGACAATTAATGCTGTAAAATTGACAGTTGAAAAATAAATGACAACAATTGTGACATGGTACTTGTTTTGTTGTTGTTGTTGTTTTCATGTATTAGCAGCTAAAGCATGTCAAAGACAGGCCTGTTCTGCATCCAGATGCTCACATGACAGTGTGCATGAACTATGCTGAGTGCCAAATCAACACTGCTGAAATCAGTGCTGCTGTCACTGGTGCAGTGGAAATTAGAAAAAAAGTTCTCAGGCTCATGGTATTTTTACTGGAGCTACTGCTACATCTCATATGCCTCTCTAGTGTGTGTGTGTGTGTGTGTGTGTGTGTGTGTGTGTGTGTGTGTGTGTGTGTGTGTGTCTGTGTCTGTGTCTGTGTCTGTGTGTTTGCACTTCCATTTCATCTCTCATTCTAACTAAAGCTGAACAGTCAATCGGATTGACTTATCAAGTATCTTGGACCCTGATTTACTCTCAGTTTCAAATGCAAATTCAATGCAAACACTTTTTTGGTCTTGTCTGTCTTGTGTTGTCTCTTTGTTTTACCTCAAAGCATCTGGAGCTGATTCTTGCTTACAAATTGGATGGATTGATGTAGCTAAGTTGTGTGTGATAGTCTGATCCTCAGACATGGATAGATTCAGTCAAAGGCGGATGGCAGAAATGATGTCCTACTATTGATACATAAACAAGTCTTTTTATGTGTCCCAAGCATAAGCTGTGTGTTTCTGAGATCATGCTGAGAACATTACCATGATGCTAGTATAACAGCAACACCGTAAAACACACCTCTGCTTAAGCTTAGAACACAATAATTATTGTAAACACAACCAAAGTGTTGTGTAGGATCGGAAGTACAGTCATTCTTTGATAATTATCATCCATTTTTTTTCCTATTTGTGCCAGAACATTTGTATTTTTGTTTTGCATGATTGCATGGCGGACAATGTTTGCCTGTCTTCACCTCAGCTTTGGTGGAAGGTTAAAGTCAAATAAGCACAGGATGTGCACCAAACCCAATGTAAATGCTCTGTGTTGTTGCATGAAACCCAGAAAACCACCGGTGACCTGAGCTGACAGGTGCTGAGTGACGTCACTCGTTTCTAACTGTGTGTGTGTGTGTGTGTGTGTGTGTGTGTGTGTGTGTGTGTGTGTGTGTGTGTGTGTGTGTGTGTGTGTGTGTGTGAGAGAGA
>BJFM01001965.1:0-14242 GCA_016586285.1 Arothron firmamentum | reverse complement strand
CAGAAAAACTACACAGGAATAGGCATAACTAGTCTGCTTGATGAGGAGGAGGAAAGGAGAGGGGAAAAAAAAGAGAGGAAACCATGACCCAGTGGGGTGACTCAAAATGACTTGAGTAATGTGAAAAGTTTGATTAATAAAGACGTGGTATCATCAAAACAGAAACATAAGCCCACAATTATCAGTAAGATGCTGATGGATAGTGACAAGACTTGTGAAGGAATGTGGTGCCTATCTCCACCGCTTGACAGAAAATACTGTTTTATACTGTTAAATTACAGTTTGTTATTCTTAACTAAGCATTAACTGTTAATTTACATGTGGGGATGAATACTTAACAGTATTTTACAATTATTATAAAAAACAGTAAGATACTGTTGTAAATTCTCCGTAAATTTACAAAAATTTGTTACAGTGTAGAGGTGAAGATCAGATGCAGAACAAACTGCTTGTTTGCCCAGGGATGGGTAGTATTTCCGGTACATGTTTTTTTTTTTTTTTTTTTTAAAGAACTTCAAATAAAAAAATTATATTTTTTTTATTTGCATTTTATTGCAGTGATGAAAATGCTTTTATAGTGTCGTGTATTTTTGTGCTTTCAAAATACTGGAAAGCACCTCCTGTGAGAAAAGTAGGCCAAACTTATGAATTTCATGGTCCTTAGACGTTGCCACAAATTTAACTGCACAGAAATTGCCCTGGTGTTTGGGCTTGCCTGAAAATGTTGAGATTTGACAACGATTGAAGGTGAACGATTTAAAGCAGGAGCCCCCAAACCCCAGTCGCTGGACCTGTCCATGGGCCACAAAGAACAAATAACTGTTTAAAATTGTAGCTTTCTTAAATTTCACAAGTCTTTCGGGTATCTTCCGGCTTTCACCGTAGGGCTTTACGTAAAGGAGAAACAAGCCAACAATGCCATAACTGAAGGACTTCAGACTTTCTGCAAAATGAAAGTTGCATATCAACATTTAGGCATATCTTGCATCAAAGCTCCACACCCATTCTGGGATATTTGCGTTGACCAAGAAGCCATAAAATTCTCAATCCGGAGGGTTTTCCACTGAATCATCCAAAGTACTTCCCCTGTGACAGGGTAGTAAAATAACGGCTGATCCACTGAGACATCTTTAACCCTTTGATGCATGACCCATGATATACTGAGTTTAAAAAATGTTACTAAGTGTTTTTATGTGTTTTTAGACATAAAAAGAAGAACTGATTTGTTTCTGTTTTTTTCACCAAATTTTCAAGAAGTTATGAACATGTCCACTCAGGTGGCCAGCATGCGTTTGTGGATTTTAACTAGTGTTGGGTGATTCTCAGGCATCCACTGTAGAGGCTTATGTGCAACACTGCCATCAAAACCTGTTCTCATCATTAAAAAATGACATTTTCATAGCTGTCCACTGTAGTGACCGTCATGCATCAATCTAAAGTAAGAGTGCAAGAATGTCTGTCTGCTTAGACATCCTCAAAAAGGTGTTAAATACAAAGACAAATTTCATAAAGATGCACATCTATAGGTATAGTAAGACATGTTTCATCTGTTAATGCTGTGAGCAGGGCTCAAACCTGCATGGGACGATCCCTGGGATTTCAAGCGCAACATCTTAACCACTCGGCCATCACAGTCTGAAAAGGCAACACATAGTCAACACATGAGAAAGAATAAAGGAAAAATAAAGAAACACAAGCTGCACTGCTGTGCTCCGGCCCCGTGATACATGGAGGTGTACCATAAAGTGCATGTATGCTAACGGATAAAGACTTCAGTGATACCATTATATTTACATGTGTGTATGTTCATGTGCATGGTTCCCCTATGATCTCTCCTCTTCTTCCTTTCCTCCTTTTGTAGGTCAGTGAGGAAGTCGACACATTTCCTCTGTAGTTTTTGACTTTTTTGCATTTCCTCTCTCCCCTCCTTATTCTCTCCCTCTGTATCGATCTCCAGGTGTCGCCGACCCCATAGTTGTGAAGTTTTTCCTTGACACTATTGCTTGTTGGGGGTTAGGGCCTGGGTTTCTGTAAAGTACCTTAAAACAATTTTGATTATAAAAGAAGTTATGTAAGTATAGATGATTTGAATTGGATTCATTGGCATGAATTAATGACTCAGTTAATTAATGTTAATTTTAATAGTTCGTTCACATGCTATTTCATTACAATTTTTTTTTAAATCTCAGTTGCATAGAAATGGCTGGAAAGTCATATTTGAAATCATAGAATGACAACTTTATTAGTTACAGGATAACATTTGACATAAAACCACCTCAGGCCTCCGCCTCAGAAGGACTCCACCTATATCTTTATGAGTTGAGGACTTTAACATGCGGATGAGTCATGTTCATAATGGTTTTATTATTCAACTCCAGACGCCACCCAAGATACACCGAGATTAAAGGTGATTTTTACTTTTGGCAGGTAAAAAACTTAAGTAAAAATAAAAGTGTACTTTTTGTCCTTTTCAGCATCACTGTAGAAGTGTAACACAGTCCTGAAAATATACTGTGTGTGTGTGTGTGTGTGTGTGTGTGTGTGTGTATATATATATATATATATATATATATATATATGTATAAACACACACACATATATATATATATATATAAAATATAATTTACCAAAATCTCTAGCATCCTTTTATTAAGACATAAATATTAATGATTTACTGGATCTTAATGGTACCTAAAATATTTACTGGATGGCAATCGGACACGAAGGGAGTAATGGCTGGCCATTTACAGCATAACCTCTAAACAGTCAGCCACCCTGGCAACCGCCATCCCTGGGAGTGATGCCTATCTCAGAATCATTGGATTAGTAATAATACAGTTTTTGTCCATTGCATGAACACTACGGACACATGCTTAAACCAAAGTAACACAAGTCAAAGTTGTTAATGTACCTTAAACAAAGTGTAACCATACCTAAAACAAAAGTGAGAAGTGTCATTACTGTGTATGGTAAATACAGTAAAGTACAGTTGATACAGTACTATGAAAAAGAAGCAAAAAATACAGTAACAATTTGTGGTTGCAATTTTCTACAGAATAGCTAAAAGACCTACTGGGAATGGGCAACCAACACCTATTCACCCAAGAGGAGGATCTTGCCATTGTGACTGTCAAGTTATGCATGTTTGTTGTGAACACAGCGCTGCCCAAACTTGAAAAACTGCTTGATCAATCGTTGAAGGATGTAAAGGATGATTGCTCTTGTTCTCCAATTTAATTGAGTCATGGAATGGAATAGGGATTGAAATAGGAATAAGTTGAGAACCTTGAGAAGGAACATGAACTATTTTGCATCTAAACTGCACGCATGATACTTGATTGTACAACATTTAGGCAAAAGCTGATAACGAATGGATAATACAATCATCGGTTTATACAACAAGAAGGGAGAAAAAAGCAGTTGTACAGGGTCCCATTTCAGAGGAACAGTGTCAGAGTCAAAGAGCTTTGACATGAATATGTACAGGTCAGTGTCCTGTACATTTACAACACAGAATGGGTTGCTGAATATTTACCACTGGATCAGTATCACGTAGATTCATTCAGAAAGCCACAATATGTATTTTTTTGTTACAAAAAATTTTGGACATGGACAGAGCTGACCAGCCTCATGAATGTAAATACATTCATGAGGCTGGTCAGCTGGTCAGGTCATGAGGCTGTATTCAACTTAAGTAAAAACACACAACGGGGACGGCCAAAGGGCGGCCAAAGGGCAATTGTGCACGTCCCGGGACAGCGCGGGGGGGAAATAACACTTTGTGTGCCATCATAAGGCTTCAAGGTCTACTGCGCCATCATGCCAAACTAGGTCCCTATAATGCACAACACACAATCACATTTCTAGATGTATTTCATGATGCAATTGTCCAGGACAGACCACAGCAGCCCAGGTTTGTTGTTGTCTGGGAGGCCCATACGTCTCTTCTGCAGGCAATGCACGAGGCCTGCAGAGACGCTTAGCCAGAGAAGACATTGCTTGTGATTATGATGAAATCCTCTGGCCAGACCCCACTAGTCATCAGGCTCCATAAGCCCACTTGTGTTGATTTGTGTTTTGCTGTGTTTACAGTCGTCTATTGTTTGTTAAATTTTTGCTTTCACTTGCACTGTAAAAAACATGACTGTAATGTATTGATTTCAAATTGATTGTTTCCGTTTTTTAGTTGTTTTCAAAATTTTCCTTTTGGGAAAATGAGTAAAAACAGTGAAAAGGAAAGACTGCAGTGTTTTATATAAAGTAGACGAGTGTGTTGCTGCTGATCTGAAAGTGGATTCATATGATGTCAGTGGGAATCATTTTGTCATCAAAGTGGCGTTTTGATGAAAGGTTGTTGGGTTTTGATTGCAGAGTTTCAATTTGACACAGGTGTGAATGGCTTATTTCCCAGTGTTGTGTCTCATTTGCTTGTGTGTAGAGTTTGGACACACCGAGTCAAGTTTTGCACAACGTGTTGAAGCAATGGGCAAAAACTAAAACCAGAGCTTCGATTTAACATTGATGTGAATGGTTCATTTCTCTCACATGTTGTGGCCTTTGTGTAAAAAAGTCCATTAGCCAGGCAATTCGACCACGATCGATGCTGTGGAAGTCCCTTAATCTTTCTGCTAAAATGTGTGGGTGGCCTTGTGCAGTTAAAAGCAGATGAAAAGTCAATAAATAAAAGATGAGCAAAAGTCTTGGCTCCCTCAAGATCAGTCAAGACAAGATTTAAAAGGGTGGCTAATACTTCGACTCCTCTGCCTGACCTGTAAGCAAACTGCAATGGGTTCAGGTTATGTTGAACACAGGTCAGAATTGTTTCCTTGACAGTTATCTCAAATTTACTCAAATCTACTTTATCTACTTTATATAAAAAAACTGCAGTCTTTCCTTTTCGCTATCTTTATTCAGTTCCACAGAAGGAACATTTTCAAAACAACTAAAAAAAATGAAATGCTTAATTTGAAATCATTACTATACAGTAGTGTATTTTATTGTACAAGTTAAAGGAAAAATATAACAAAAATATTACAAGCAATACACGACTGTAATCATAGAAAAACACAATTGTGCTTGTGGATCATGCCGTCTGTTGGGGTTTGGCCAGAGGATCTCATCAACATCACAAACACGTGTCTTTTCTGGCTTAGTTTTAGGAGAAATATCCCCTTGTCTGCCAAATCCATCCATGGATTGACGTCACCTGAATGTCTCCAGAGGCCTGTTCCATTGCCTACAGAAGAGGCATACAGGCATGTGGTTGGTGGTCATAGACCTACCATCTTTAGTCAGCCGAAAAAAATTCCTCTATAGGATATAGAAATGGTGATTAAGGGGGCGAGTACTAAACTTCAAATTGATCATGGCTGATGAACCAGTTCTGGACCAGAGCAGCCCGATGGAGTACCTCTCAGATGGGACCCTGAACACCTGCTTCATGATCATGTTGCACTTCACCTAGATGCGTCTGATAGTGGTGATTCTGACTCCATTTATGTTTTTAATACCTTCCGATATTCAAGTATTTGATGTTGACTCCACTCAGACTTTCTGGCCAGTTCCCTTCAACGTCAAGCCATGGTTTATGACATGGTCCGCCAAAGTTGCTCTTTTGTCATCCGAAATAATGGTTCTTGCACAGCCTCTTCGGCCATGTCTTCCTGTCTTGTCCGGCGCTGGCAGGGCCAGTTGTGGTTGGAGTATGCACTTGCTCCTTTTTTCCTTTAGATCAGAGGTCCCCAACCCAGTCCTACGAGGGCCGCAGGTTTTCCATCCTACCGGGTAGACAATAGATTTCCCCTGGAACTCGTTACCTTGGTGACAGCAGTTGAAAGCTGTTGTCTACCGGTAGGATGGAAAACCTGCTGGATAGCGGCCCTCGTAGGACTGGGTTGCGGACCCCTGCTTTAGATGGTCTTGGCGACCTGAAGCTCTGCCGGGGATACACAGCTGTGGACAATCGTCATCAGGTCCCTATTTAAGATGCCAGTGGCAAGCCATTGGCGTCGGATCATTGGGTCTCCTGAGTGGTACTGCTATGTTTTGGCAACTTTGCATTTTGAATATACAGTGAACCCTCTCTATAACGCGGTTCACTTTTCGCGGCTTTGCTGTTTCGCGGATTTTTTGTGTGCATTTTTTTAATGCTTTTTTTAAACAGTGCATTGTGTTCTGCATCCTGATTGGCTAAGGGACTGACCAACGTGAACAGTCTCTGCGCCTCGTCTCTGTACAGCTTGCCAAATTTACGTTTGCAAATTTTGTCCATGACAAAATGTACTGTATTTTAAGGGGTGAGGCGGGTTTACACCGGGTGCGGTGCGTCGCGGTCCGGACTGATTTCTGCCGTCTGGCAATTTATCGGCTGCGTCCACGCTGTGTGCGTTTCTAAAGATCGCGAGAAGGGATTATGAGGCCGTAACATGTACAGTATTTGAATAGCAAACAGGTTTCTATTTCGCGGATTTCGTTTATCGCGGGGAATTTTCGGAACGTAACCCACCGCGATAAATGAGGGACCACTGTAAAGCAGGAATTGCACTCGTCGTTCAGCAGAACTGGTTCAGGGGCTTGGTCAATCACTATCCTATCCCCTCTCCTCTCTTCACCTCTCTTCTTCTCTCCTCTCGATTTCCCCCGCAGTCTTGTGCTTCTCTCTCCTTCTCTCTCTTTCTCCTCTACTTCTTCTCTCTCTATCCTTTTCCCTTGAGCTCTCTCTTTTTCCTACTCCTCTGCCCAGGTGGCCAGGTAGGTGGATCTACCCTGTATGTCTGTGATGCAGTTTCTCCCCCCCCCAAGTTTGTGTTTGCTAATTGTGTATGGCTCTGCTTGCTCAGGGGTCAGGCTCTGTAAAGCACTAGGACTATTTTGATAGCTGCTTGTTTCAGTTGCCTATCTAAAGCAGTTACAACATATCAGATAATCAAACAATTATGATCTAATGTTTCCAGAAACAGCATCAGAAATCACTGCTGATGCACTTTAGGAGCTTAAACGTTGTCTTCACAAAGTGCACACAGTGACGCATGCACAGACACACAGACACACACACACACAGACACACACACACACACACACACACACACACACACACACACACTCACATGTTTCTCAATCTGTTCATGCTAAATGGTCAAAGTATTAAGTTTATTACACAATAACCTCACAAGTACAAATTCCTTCTCAAAATATATTGTTTGATGGGCATCCCCACCCAGCCAATTTACTGCTGAAAGTTAAAACACACACACACACACACACATACACACAAGCAACACCCCACAGCTCACTAAAGGAGACCCACCCTATCCATATCTATAATAGTTACTTATTTACACATTTTTGCAACATGAATTTTCAAAAAAAACCAAAACACCACCCAGCTGAGTTTTCAGTCATCCCCGTATATAAAGTCATCCGCTCTATCTGCCGGTCTTCCTGTCCTGCTGCTGACTAGTCAGCGGCAATGGATACTCAAAGGTTTCTAATTTTGCTTTTATGGATGTGGTCTTGCAGAGCAAGTGGAGGTCTAAAGCATGGGTCAGTCACATGATTTATTCATTCTTATTTATTTATTTATTTTTAAGAGGGCATTTGGAATATTTAAACCAAAATGTAAGAATTTTAATATTAGGTACTGTGTAATTTGATTATGCAATAATGTGTTTTCTAAAATTAGTTTATAAATATATTGCTTTACACAGATTCTGTAAATGTAAGAAATTTCTGATGTGTTTTATTATCATAATATCAATATCACGTTTAGTTGCAGTGATTAAAGATAATGAATTACCATTTATAATTACTTATTTGTTGCCATTGGGACAGATTATGTTAAAAGAATGTCCCCATACTTTAGACGCTATAAACGGGAATAAACGAGGTTCCCCAAAATATAACAAACAAACACAAAGGGGGAGTCCTCCGGGGGTTATCCAGGTGTGTCAGTACTCGATGACTCAAATTTTGTTCTGGAAAAAAATATTTTAGAAGATCAATAAGTTTCAATTATCAATACATCCAAAAAACAAACAAACAAACAAAGAGTAATTTGGAGGATCAAAATACTAAATCTTTTAGAAGTGCATGGTTGTATGAAAACTAAAACGCTATGGATCCTACAAGAATTAATTTCAGGTAAGGTGAGAATCACCCAGTATTCCCTTTGTACAACAGAAGGGGCACCAAATTAGCCTCAAGTAGATTATCTAAATCATCTGACTAAATCCCACTAGAATAATTTGAGTCTCAGCTCTTCTAATGATTCTAATTTAATTGAAATTAGTATAATGTTTAAATATTTGGAGAGAAGTTTTATCCCTTTAATCCCATCAGCAAAATATTGTTTAGATACTAATTGGTGGATATGTTCAGCTCAACTAGATGAGAATGGACCCAAAAGCAGGTTCAACTTAGTCTTTTAATGATTCCACAATAGGAAAAAGAAAAACAACCAAGGGGGCTCCACCCTTAGGGTTAAAAATGCAAGTAAAAATCTATCCCGCAGCAATTTGCTGGGCTCCGCTCAGGAATGCCCTGGTAGTTTCAGTCCAAAACTCAAAGGTTACACACAGAGCTGCTTTTACCGTCACGTTTGGCAAAGATCTGATGCCGGTGAGGCGGTGACCGATCCTGAAATCAGAGCAGTGCTGATGAGCTGCAGGTGTGTTCGACCGGCTGCACCTCTGAGTCTCCAACACCCTCTGGGGGAAAAAAGGGGAAAAAAACACACACACTGGGCAATGTACAAAAACAAAACCCCAATGTACCTTGTACTTATCATCAGTTCTTGTCATCTTTTGCGAAAACACGACTTGTTTAAAAGCAACTGCTACTTGATATATCACACAGTCCAACATGAAAGGGCACAATTATTATCATTATTTTAAAATCTGAGATGGAGAAAGTTTCAGACAGACAACCATTGTCGCTGCCCTGCACCAAACTGGGCACTAGACCAATGAAAGATTCTCCTCAGTGAAAAACACACAATCAGGCTACGTAGAGTCCTTCACCTGTGTTTTTTTTTTAAAAGCCTTTCGCTAGTAAGAATCTTCATAGAGCCCAGTTTTGGTTTAAGGATTCAAGATTCAAGGATTCAAGGGTCTTTATTGTCACTGTACAGGGCAGAAATTGTTTTCCAGCAGCTCTTGCTTCCATACATGGAATAAATAAAAAAGTCTAAAAAAAATTAGAGGAAGTAAAACACAATCAAGAAAGTACAGTGCAGTTCTGAGTGTCAATGAGGATGAAGTGACAGCGCAGTTTAAAGCTCAGTCTGTAGGTGTGTGTGTGTGTGTGTGTGTGTGTGTGTGTGTGTGTGTGTGTGTGTGTGTGTGTGTGTGTGTGTGTGTGTGTGTGTGAGAAGATGGGTTGACAGATTTCACAGCTCTGGGGAAGAAGCTGTGCTTCAGTCTGTTTGTGTGGGTGCTGATGTTCCTGTACCTCTTTTCCCAGTGGGAATTTTGCAGAAAGGCTCTCCGTTAGGAGCAAATTCTTTGTATGTGTCTTGTTTTGTTTTTTTAATCTTTTTTTTTTTTTTTGCCAACTCTACTTTTTTTTTTCTTTTCTTTTTAATCTAATATCGGTGAGCATGTGTCCAAGACAAGGTAACGTCGGGCTGTCATAAACGTTACTCTTGTAGGTCGTGTGTGTGGACCAAGTGAGGTCAGATGTAATGTGGATTCCCAGGAATTTGATGTTGCCCGCCCACTCTACAGTACCTCCTCCCCATGAAGAGGGGTGTGTTCCATCCTCATGGATCTCCTGAAGTCCACAATGGTTGTTATTTGAGCACCATCTAACCATTTAACTGATTTCATCCAGCTCCACAACGAACCTGTGAATATCAGTCAGAGTTATGGTCGGGGTCTGAGTTAGACAAGACTTCTCCCGCAACTGTTAAATTTGGCTGGGCTTCCACGTGTACGAAGAGTCCAGGTTGAGCCAAAGTTCTTTCCTATGAGAACGACTGAGACTGCTGAGTTCTTTTGACCTCATGGATTTTTTGCTCTGATGCGCTATGAGCTGTAAGGCCTTGTTTAGACAGGTGCTCCTTCCAAATCAAAAGAATTGGACGGCACCTGAATGACCTACACGAGCGGGACAGTAGTGTTCATTATTATAAATGGGAAAAGGGTGAGAGAAAATATAGCTGATAATTGTTTCATTCTCTCTTTCACAGGCTTCAGAAATCACCGAGAGAAGATGGTAGGCCACTTTCAATCTTCTCACAGCTCCCTATTTTTGAGCATGTAATTTCTGTCCCTGCTCTGCTGTGTCGGGTTGCACGTGGATTTATTGGGAAAAAAAAAAAAAAATCAAATGGCTTTTCGTGCAAAGCTTGGACAGTGAAATGTGACTTCCACACAAACAGTGCGCTGGAAATCAGTGTGGACTTTACTTTTTTCTTATCTCTGCTATTTGTAACCACCTTTACAGTTAAGTGTGGCTGTTTTACCTGTAATAACTCAGATTAATCATAAACACACAGAACATAAAAGGCCTAACCTATTACGTAATATCCGTACTAAATTATACATTCACGTGGTTGCGCAATGCTCCTCACCAACTATTTACAACTCATGACATGACAAACGTCTCTACACAGCTGACTCAGTAACCTTAGATCAGGAAATACATACTCAATGTTAACTACCTGCTTATTGATGAGTATTACCAGCACATTGATGTTGTATTATTCATTATAATGCACCTGTTGTGACCTTATTCTGCATGGTAGTTAATGGTGAAAATCTAAAATACAGCATTGCTTAAAAAAATAATAAATACAAAATACAATATTCTTTCTTCCATTTGATTGGACTGTTTTTTGCGTTTCCACAGGAGTCATCCTCACCTCATGTGACTTCAACCAAGACAGTGCACCCTACTGCAATTTCACGCAGGACTACACAGACGATAATGACTTTACAAGACACAGAGGTCGAACCCCAACGGATCACACAGGCCCAAGTGGAGACTACCCTGATGGAAGTCAGTTGGAACCGCACGGAACCGCATTATTTACAATGTGTATTTTCTGGATAGCTTTGAAGTTAAGGCAAGCCTAACTTACTTTCAAAAATATCTTTCTTCTGTTTTTAATCGTTCTATAGAGGGATACTACATCTACCATGAATGTGATAATGTGCCGAATGGAAAAAAGGCTCGTCTGCTGAGCCCGCTCATCTCATCCAGAGCAACTCAGATCTGTGTTCAGTTTCGATACTACATGTATGGTGTTGATAGACACAATCTGTTGAGGGTTTTGACCAGAAAGCCCAGTGGTGAAGAAGAGAACTGGAATAGGACAGGAATTGTGAGTCCATCCTGGCAACTAGGCTCCGTGACTGTGTCAAAAGCTGCAAGTGAACATATTACAGTGAGTATGCGCAGCTTAATACAGGTGTTAATAAGTTACTGGTCATACGACAGCTATTCATCAAAATAGTCACTCAGGTTTACAACTTATTGCTTTGTTTTAAACTGAGTCTACCGTTTACGCCAGGTAGGTACTGTAGCTTTTATTTGTTTTGATATAAAATTCAGAAACAAAATTCAAACTTGAATACCATAAACGTTTTACCATTTAAACACTGCAGAGCTCAATTAAATCAATAAATCCACCATAACACGACAAAGTGATAATACCTCTTTATCCATGACTATAGGTTATCTTTGAGGCCAAAAGAGGTAGCTCATCATATTGTGACACAGCTTTGGACAACATTGTCATCAGTGAAGGAGCATGTCCCTGTGAGTATACACACACACACACACACACACACACACACACACACACACACACACACACCACACACACACCACACACACACACACACACACACACACACACACACACACACACACACACAGAGCGAATGAAGCTCTGCAAAGTGCGAACACAACTGCACCATTTTGTAGAACGTTTTAATGCCACAAGCAAGACAACTTCCTGCAAGTTTTCGATGTTCTTTTGTTTTAAAATTAATTGTTCGGCCACTAATTTAGCGTGTCACCATTAGCATGAAACAGTGTCTGCTTATGGTGTTAGCAGACAGTTATTTAGTATCGACTTCTTCGCCAATGACCGCTGTTTTTTTGTTAGAGGTAATGTCAGATCCTGGGCGTCTTTAGGTGAACATTTCATTCCGCTCTCCCCCACTGGCTGTAGCCTTTTAGAGGGAGGAAGGGGCAATGGCTCCAAGAGGAGGGAGGAGGTGGCAATTCACACCAATGTACATGAATGCGTGGCTGGTCTGGCTTCTAAACAGAGAATAGGAGATCAACACACACAGCAACATCATTCAATATTCCAGATGAAATTACACCTTTAGATCTTCACATAGCGATTTTTTAATTACTTCTTTCAAAAAATGAATTTGGCTTAATTTTCCTTTAAACTTCAAACCGGCCTTTGATGTCACAATGTCCTGAATTCCCTAAAATGACACAATTTTGCAAGTAGAACAAATATTTTGGTACTTAGTATGTAGCGAGTACAACAATATACATACACACACAGAATCTAAAAACTTTGTTCTTCCTAAACAGCCTGTGTTGCTGGCTGTGATTTTGACACTGGAAGTGACCTTTGCGGGTGGGTGACTGAACAAGAAAATGAAGATATTTTCGGTTTCGAACAACATGTTGGTAAAGGTCCTACTTCAGGAACTGGTCCACATGATGACTTCTCCAAACCAGGACGTGAGTGTTCCTTTTTCACTAGTCTTAAGCAAAATGGCTCATGTAGCATGTTATATTTTCTTACGCATATTATGCAATATATTTTCTTATCCTTTTCTATTTATGAGGTAATAAAAACAATAAAAATAAAAATGTTCATTAAAGGCCTCTTTTGACCATCAGCATTTCTGATAGCCCGTATTTTGTGCACTCAAACTCTAACCATAAGACTTAATAATGTGACATTTGCCATTAGGTCAAATGTTTGTTTCTTTTTCTTTTTTTTTTTACTGGTTATCTCAACTGACATTAGGGTCCCTATGACAGTTGAAAGATCATTCATGGGTGAATTTGTTACACTTTCTCACTAGCTATATACTTTAATCTTCAGATGTCAAGGTTTTAAACAAGCAAATTATATAAAAATACTTTAAATATATTACTTTGTCTGATTAGTCATAAATTTTAATTCCCATATGCAGTTGGCAGCTACATGTTGCTGAGTTCTGAATATGCCATTGCTGGAGAGAAGGCACAGATTAAAAGTCCTTTAGTAACCCCTACATCTGGATGCCTGGACCTCACCTTCCACTACTACCTTTATGGAAACAGCTCCACCATGGAGCTAAGTGTCCACACTCTTACCACAGGTAAAGTATAATGGCTTTACAAAAATTATTGGTCAAATAACAAAATTGCAGCGTGTTTGGCTTGAATTTTACCCCCCAATCTGCAGGTGGAACCCTAGGGGATGCTGTATTCAGCATTAAAGGGAATCAGGGTCAAAGGTGGATACCTGCAAATGTTAATTATGAAGGAACCACTGCCATCCAGGTAAATGTTGACATTCTATGTATTGTTTAAATTTGATTATACACAAATGATTTGCATATGACTTATGTTAATACTATGTGTATTTAGTTTGTAATTGTAGGCACCTATGGAGAGAATAAGCTGACTGATATTGCTGTCGATGCTGTGTGTATCTTAAATTGTACAGGTGAGAAACTGACAAGAGGTAAATGTAGTTATTTCTGAATACTCAGAAATACTAGACTCAGAAACTAAGAAAATGTAGTTAATTTCCGAATACTCCGTTTTTAATTCATTTATTTTTTTATTTAGCTGCAATACCAACACCAACAACTCCTACACAACCAACTTCTGGACCAACAACCACTGGACCAACAACCACTGGACCAAGTATGCCAAGCCCTTTTCTACATTTTTCTTTCTTTGAATACATTAGAAAAAGAGTAAAACCTGTTTCACCATGAATACTTTCTAATGCTTTTGACAGTGTCTGAATTTACCTGTACTTTGTCCTACTTCTTTCTAATTTTATTTTTTGTTGTACAGCGCCATGTCCTCCTAATGCAGAATACATAGACTGTGGTCCATCTTGCATTCCCACTTGTAAGGAACCTTCCACCAATTGCACTGGCTCTTGTATCAGTGGTTGTTTCTGCAAACCTGGCTTTGTGTTTAATGGGCCACGTTGTGTGCCCATTGAGAAGTGTGGCTGTCTGGATGATCACAACAACTATTATGA